>JAECUM010072388.1:0-32828 GCA_016617855.1 Megalonaias nervosa | reverse complement strand
CCAGGAGTCAATATCACGGTCTGTCAATGTACTTAGCAGCACTGCAAAACAGGTATGCACTAAGAAACTCACAAACCCCTTTCAAATGGAAAGGAATACTTATTGTCCGGGTACCGATCTGTTTTATCCAGCAGAGCTAGCAAATAAGAGACTTGTCGTAAGAAAATCTACAATCAAGTTTCAAGGGCAAAAATACTCCAAAGATTTATTTCCTTTGTATGATTTTGAAAGGATTGATTCTGAAATGGAAGACATTTTTTAGAACAGCATTGGTAAGTATACCAGTGATGCCCATGTGTAAAGTTAGCAGTGTCCACTTGCAGCGAACTTAATTAGTAGAATGTAACTCGGACCTGCATAGTATAATCACAAGAATTAATGAACTAAGGATCAAAATAGATAACGCTTTCAAACTTATCCAGTTGAGAAAGGAGAAAATCGATAAACTAAAAAAAATAACGCTTCTCTGCAGTCTTCTCTAGAAAAACTCATTTCTGATGTTGAGGCTAAATTCACGGTGCTTAAGAGTGTAAAAAGCTAGCGTCTAGCATAAGTCATAATGTTGGTGATTTTGACGAAGTCAGCTACACGGAGCGACATCATGCCATTCAAGCCAGTGAATAGAAAAATGACAAATTATTATTTTTATCAACTAAAACGAAGATATATTTATTACACAGTGAGAAAGCAAGGGCTTAAACTGACTCCTCCAAGAGTCCCGTTTTTGTAGTTAACAGAGCGCCCATGGCAGAAACTTTTTCACTAGTAATCGTTTCAATGAACAGTCTTACGGAAAGGTAGGTGCTGCCGTTAGGTATGCAGAAGCCACTGCTAGATATTTAAGCCCAGAACCTGTACTAAGCAGGTCCAGAGACTCGAACGTACCGCACCTAACGAGACGTTTATCACATATACAAAACAATACACACAAGCAAGAAAAGAGACAACCGAAGACCAATCGAAATTTGCCCATACTGATGACTTAAAACGAAACACAAAAAATCAGTAACAGCACACAGGAATTCCAAAGCCAGTTATATAGCATACAGTTAAAACCACAAACAGCACAATGGTGAATATATGAATCCTAGAAGAAATGATTACCGACAAAAGAAACAAAGCACAAACCTCTGTGTAAACGGTAAGCAAGGACTGATGATACCCGTGAAATCGTTATAGGAGTATCGCGCAGACAAAGCTCCAAGTATTACCTCGGAAATATTAATAATTGAACTACATGATCAGTGATAATGTCATAGTGGGAAAAAGTACGCTATCTCGGACGGTTATTCTAATTTTCCATAGTAGTTCTGGACGATAGTAAGTTAATAGTGATGGTAAATATTACCTCAGAAGAAACAAATTTTATGGAAAGCGGAAACTTGGTTTAGCCAAATGCTGTAACGTGCCGGCGTTGGTTCATCAACTGCGTGCAAAATATGACAAACAGAAACAAATATAAACGAAATCGTAAACGCGCTGATAATGAATCCAGTGAAAATAATTCGAAGCTAAACTTAAAACGTGGTAAAAGGAACAGATATTTTGAAGACGATGATGATAATGACTGTGATGATTATTACAAGGTCTGCTACCATGATGATTATGATTACGATCATAGGCCTGACAACTTTGACACCCATGACTCACAAAGATCACAGAGAGTAGTAATCGTCTTTAATTATTGAATAATGTTAGTTTAAATGTCACTGATGACTACTGCAATAGTATTGGTGTATTCTTTTGCGTTGTTTGCTAATGCATAACAACATTCTCCACATTCTTATTTAGAATATCAGAGGAATTATGTCCTCTGGATTATGTGTCGGTTATTTACTTGAATTATTAGAATGTAACACTCACTGCCAAAGGTGAAAAAAGTTTTAGATACGTTACACAGTGATTACATGTGTTGTACAAGCATGACTAAAAACATTTTAATCTAGAAAGGTTAAACAGGTGGAGTATCAATTATGATTAAAATCAACTTTGCCTGCTCAGTAAAAGAAACCAAACTGCAGTAATGATCGAATAATTTGAACTAAATTAAAAAGCAATGAAGTATATTACAATCTTTATAGTTGGTGTGCATCTACCCTTTCAGGAAAATATCAATTTTTATCAAGACTGCATTAATTAAACCGAATCCCTCTGTGAGTATTACTCGTGTTACGGTGGAGTAATAATCTTGGGAAATTTTAAGGCCAGATACACAGAATTGCTAGAACAGTAATGTGCATGGTACCAATGAAATGTGTTTCACGGCTTTGATAAACAGTAATGACTGGGTACCCTTGGAACAAGGCACGTTTAAATAAGGGACTGGGTTATACTTTCGATCCATGCAAGAGAATACTTTGCTATTTATAATTGTTAACAGAAGATTGCTTGATTGGGTCGTTGATTGGGAAACTTCACAAATCACGAAACGTGCATACCCCCAGGGCATCGTGTTGCGTGCAGCACCCCATCTTTTCTGGCTGCAAGGTAATGTAGCCTTTGCTTTTCTTTGTTACCATCTCCATCTTGGTTTAAATCTGGAGTACGAGTCTAGTAGCTTGTCGAACCGATGTAGCTTATTAAACGCAGATAGAGAACCGATAATTCAATCCCCGCAGCAAATAGAAAAATAAATAAACAAACAAACAAACAAAAAAAAAAAAAAAAAAAAAAAAAAACAAAAACAAAAACAAATCCTAGTAAATGAATTTATGTATTGTAGGATTTAGCTTCTCGGATCTTATCGTCAAAACAATTTAATGCCCACAAAAACCCTTGTTGGTGCCTGAAGTTAAGAAGGCTCACGATAAAACGCGATAGTGTCTGTAATAGTGAATGATATACGAAAGGCCGCTAGCGCTTGTTCATACATTTTAAAAACAATATAAAGTGGCAAATAAGGAAATTAGAAATATTCAAGTACATGCGATACATGGTTATGAAGAAGTTATCTGCAAAGATTTTGATGAAGCAGCTGAATTAGACGTTAGACTTTTTTGGAAGCTGTAGAACAGATATCGTAACAAGGACATATATTCAAAATCTTGTTTCGAATTAAAATATGAAAATCTGGAACAAAATGACGCATTTTGTATTGAAGAAACTACATTTGAAGTCCTTGTCATAAGCAACTCAAACTTAATAAAGTCCTGGATAATTATGATATTCAAGATGAACTTTTCCGTTACGGTGAAAAAAAACCCTCACACTTACAAAGCTTTACAAGGGGATAAAAGATCAGCGTTACATACATTTCGATTGGATGTAAGCTTATTTTTTTCAACATTTAAAAGGTGAGGGAAATCTAAAAATTACCCCGAAAATTACAGAGCAATTTCCCTGTTGCCTGTATTATACAAACTATTTTAGAAGAGTTTATTCTATGGAGTACATAGATGGTGTAATACCAGTATATAAGACTTTACTGATGCCGAATAACGAGGGTTTCAAAATCGACTGAATAGTATAACAGCATCTTCCAAATTTATATGAAGCTGCAATTTCCACTCTGGAACGAAGATTAAGAGTGTTTGGTACTTTCTTCGATATTCAGAAGACCTTTGCCTCTGTGAATCACGATGGAATTTTCCTAAAATCCAGAACGCTAGGCAGTAAAGGAAAGATTTTATATGTAATAAAGGAATCATACTGAGACATTCAACGCATCGTTTTGACGAACGAATCAAGATGAGAACCTCTTTCCAGTAAAATGGGGCATTCGGTACGGAGGTGTTTTAACAGCATTTTATAGCTTTTTGATATCGATTTCCTTTTGCAGAAATTACATGAATCAAAATTAGGGGTATTTCTTGAGTCCACTTCAGCTGCAAATCCAGCCTTAGTCGCCGACGATATAACTCTGCTTGCAAACAGATGGAACTTCATCATCAGCTTTAGAAACAGCTGTATTTAAATTTTAAATCACAAGAAACAACCCCCCCAAAACCCCCCCCCAAAAAAACCAAAACAAAACAAAACAACAACAACAACAACAACAACAACAAAAACAACGAGACGTTTAAGTGGAAAATAGGCGAGCATACCATAACTATTTGAGATGTAACCAAGCATCTTGGAATTCATGTGTGTTCCAATTGGATCTGTTTATAAGAAGCAGACAAAGCCTGCACTTATTGTCGAAAATCATTTTATATTCTTGTTTGGCACAGATAAAGCTAGTAGATCCAATCATCTCACCTACTTTAGTTTGTACCAAACAAAATTTTGATACCTTTAGCTCTTTATGGTTTTGTAGTTTGGGTGAATATAAGACTCAAAGTGTTTAGAAAGCTTGATTTATTTCAGCATCATTGTACCAAAATTCTGCAAGGCTTTCATCACACCACATGATCACTAAAGAAGAAACATTTACTGGGGAGAAAGAGAATTAAGTCGGAAATTGACAAAAGAAAACTGAACTATCTTCATAAATTATACCATCTTCCAGAAAATGTATCATCTAAAAAATATTGTTATTCAGATAATAGTGATATCCTTCTGGAAACATGTTACAAACGATGTTACAAAAAAGAAAGGTTTGATTCCCGATATATGCAGCATGTGCACTACGATAGTAATTATGAATTTATTGAAATTTGTGCTAGAGACAAAGCATTTCCATGAAAATTAAAATGCAGACAAATTATAAACCATGCAACTCGTAAGTATGAAAACGAGAGGTTTGCAGAATTGTGCCATACTGGCATGTCCTACTGATGATTTAAAAATGTTCACACTTCTATAAACCCTCAGTTATGTGACAGATTCCAAAGACAACAAGAGAGTTTACGTTAATTAAATCCCTTGCAAAAATGTTCTGATAACGACCCCAAATAATACCATACAAGTTTGTAAACACTACAATATACTTTTACACAGATGTAATAATCGATGCATTGTTTGCTGTCAAAGCGCTGTGCGAGAAAGAGAAATAATTTTGACACATTTTATAAATAATTTTGACACATTATAAATAATGTTGACACATATTATAAATAATTTTGACACACATTATAAGTAATGTTGACATATATTATAAACAATTTTGACACATATTATAAATAATGTTGACATTCGTCTTAATGTGTTTCTTCCTAATATGTCAGATGCGGAATGTATTCAACATCTTCTGGGAAGGGAATTTCAAAAAATTGTCGGCTTATATGAGCCCAACATACTAAGAAATTTTACAATGTATGCATCAGTATTCTCCGCATGGATTCTTTTTTTTATAGTAATATGATAGATTTTCAAATTATTTAAGTTTGGAAGACATCTTCATATTCGTGTGCTTTTGCTTGCTTTTTTTGACATTACTTATATGATATTATTTATTTTAGAAAAATCATAATTGTGCTTAAAATAATTTAGTACCAGATGAATGTGCACGTACAGCTTACTTTTAAATAATAATGCTGTTCTCATATAATAATTCTTAGAAGGAAGCTGTTCATCTATGATATTCCTTCAATGTACACCCATGTTATTTGCATATAGCTAGTACAATTTGTTTCCTTTCTTGTATCCTTCATAATCTGAAGAGAGGAAATATAGTCTGATGACGAGTGATAGAAGCGTTTGAGCTGCCAGGACCAGTTGTATTGGCAACCAAGAAAGATGGAAGGAAACGATTTTGAGTGGATTATGGAGCTCTGAATTCGGTTACCGAGAAAACGTATATCCTTTTCCTCGAATCGATGATAGTCTTGATTCGCTGTCGGACATGAGCTGGTTGTCGACTTTAGATCTAATATCGGAGTAAAGGCAAGTGGAAATCAAGCAGGCCGACTTACCAAAGACAGCGTTCGCAACAAGAAGTCAATACCAATTCAATGCAGTGCATCTCGGTTTATGGAACACAATCGGGATATTCGAGCGTCTGATTGAAGTCGTCCTAACTGGGCTGCAATATCAAGCTTGCTTGATTTGTCTGGACGACATCGTGGTGTTTGAAAGTGCCTTCAAACAGTCTTTTTGATTTGAAACTTAGGAAACATACGCTCTGTGCATGAAAGGCACGGTATCTTGCTCATACCGTATCAGCCACGCAGGCCCACATCAAAATCAGTTTCTGCGGAATGGAGTATCCTTGGCTATTGTTATTATCGGCGATTCGTCTGTAAATCTGACGAAATTGCGGCTCCGTTGCCCTAGATTTAGAGAAATAAAGCTGTTTTCGCTGGACAGATGAGGATCAGGAGTTATTCGAAGAGTTATGTATAGCGCTTTTCTCAGTGCTAGTATTGGATGAACCATTTCTGTCTTCCTTTCATTCAAGATACAGAACGAATGGTGAAGCAATTCGAGCGGACCTTTCCCAAGAAAATGATGCAAAAGAATGGGTGGTAACTGACGAAAGTCGGTGCCTGGACAAGACTGAACGTCAATATTGTGTCACGCGTCATGATCTGTTTTCGGTTTTACATGTTATCCGGTATTTCAAGACCCATTTTAGCGGTATTAAAATTCAAATTGCGCACTGATCACAGAAGCCTGCGGAGCTTCATGAACTTCAAAGAGTCCTAGGGACAATTAGCCTCTTAGTTGAAACAGTTATCGTTATATGACTTCATGATAGAGCACCGCCCTGGAGATAATGATGAAACCAAAGCCCTGTGGGGGAAAGTACAAGCTATTGAAAATGTACGACTGGATGCTCATGAGAGTTTGGCTTGATTGATCTGGCAAACTAATTAAAAGGTTTTATTATCGTACCGTACATTTGGCTGCGGGAAGTCTTAAAACAATGTCATGACGGAGCCGCCAGGGGGCACGTAGGAGTCGACAAAACGCTCAGTAATGTACAACAATGTTACAACTGCCCTGGTACGAGGGTCGATATTGAAGAATATTGTGCTACGTGCCCGTTTGCACTCAGCACAAGAACCCCAACCAGAAGCTGTGTGCGAAAATTTGAGGCGTACCAGCAGCTTCAGCAGGAAAGTAGCCCTCGATATTTTGAGACCTCTTTCAAAGACGAAGGAGGGAAACACGTACATGCTTCTGACTGGAATATTGAGGCCACCCCAGTTGCTAAAGCGTTTCGAGTGAAAATTTACTTGTAGATTTTGCGTGCCTCATACGTTTTCTTCTGAAAAGGCCTACAGTTTGAAAGAGCTTTGTGTGATGTTAGGAATTAAGAAAATGCGAACGTTTCCTTATCATCCTCAATGCAGTGGGTTGGTGGAACGATACAACCAAACTCTACGAGAGGTGCAAGCAACATACTTTGAACACCAACCAGAAAAATTATCTTACTGTGCATCTGACCACACTTCTTCCTGATTCACCATGAACAGGCTGAGACTGGGTCGAGAAGTGCAGTTCATATGAATATTTTGGTTGGCAAAACACCTGACGAAGCACCGAAGAATATGTTGTAGTTTGTTTATAAAATTAGGAAGTCAGTATGAGCAGCAAACGGGGAAGTGCAAGCGAAATTTCGCAACCGTTATTCGGTATTAGAAGGCCATCTATGATCTCGGGATCCATGGCCAGTATCTCGGCTATAGTGACTTTGTGTGTTTACACCAATACACGAGAAGAAAGGGAAAGTACCTAAACTGCAAGTCAAGTGGACTGAACATCGGCACATTGGTTAGAAGATAGCTTATGTCACGTACCATGCTTAATACGATTTGCGAGTGGACTGAACATCGGCACATTGTTTAGAAGATAGCTTTTGTCACGAACCATGCTTGATACGATTTGCGAGTGGACTGAACATCGGCACATTGTTTAGAAGATAGCTTATGTCACGTACCATGCTTGATACGATTTGCGAGTGGACTGAACATCGGCACATTGTTTAGAAGATAGCTTATGCCACGTACCATGCTTGATATTATTTGCGAGTGAACATGAATCTTCCAACATCCTGGAAGAGCCATATGATGGATCTCAGTTTATTCTTTTTGGAAGGGAGTTTTTGATGAATTTAGATTAAATGATAAATATTAATTACGAAAAATACAACCGAAAGATACATTAAGTATTTGATCAGTGATCAAAACGAATATTGGATCCTATTGGAAAAAATAACAGTACAAAACCGCTAACTCTTTCCATACTTAATCATATGTTATTGGCTCTACCTAACCAAACTGATAATATTTTAAAAAATTTAAGTAAATCATTTTCTTCATTTATCTGGCAAAGCATGAATGGCAGAATAAAAGGGATATATTTATACAAAACAGTGAAAATGGTGTACTAAATACGGTGACTCTAAAAAATGTCATTCAAGCACTGAAATGCTACTAGATCAGATTAATAATTCAACCAAATAAATGTTGGGATTATATCTTTATCAAATTGATTGGGTAAGGATATTCCAATTCTTGGGACGTAGTACGTAAAAAAAAACTAAAATAATAATGAAGGAAATCCTTTTTAGGGAGATGTGTTTGGCGCTACGATAAAAGTGTACGATAGAAACAAAATTGTATTCTTTGAAAGGATAGTTAAATTTACCTATTTTCCAAAATGAAAATATTGCGGATAAAACGGTGCTTTTAATCTTGGTATAATAAAGGTGCGAAGTTTATAAGAATTATGTTTGATGTTGTAACCTTTAGTACATCTGAAAACTTTAAGACAAAATTTAATATTGGAAAAGTTTATTAGTTTATCTGGGTCTTTGCAAATGTATTAATATTTTTAACATCAAAAATTATCAGATCCAGAAAAATGAGTTTATTCCTTTCAGATACTTCATCCTTGTGCATCGATCATATTAGGATATTAAAATTTATAAAGGTGTGTATACCGACCATATTAGGATATTATTAACAAGAATAAAGGTGCGTAAAGATATTTAACCAACCATACTAGGATATTACTAAAAAGTGTAAAGGTGTGTATACCGACCATATTAGGATATTCTAAAGTATTAAGTGTGTATACCGACCATACTAGGATATTACTAAAAGTATAAAGGTGTGTATACCGACCATATAAGAATATTCTACAGTATAAAGTGTGTATACCGACCATATTAAGATATTATAAAGTATAAAGTGTGTATACCGACCATATTAGGATATTTTAAAGTATAAAGTGTGTATACCGACCATATTAGGATATTCTAAAATATAAAGGTGTGTATACCGACCATATTAGGATATTCTAAAGTATAAAGTGTGTATACCGACCATACTAGGATATTATAAAGTATAACGTATATTAGGATAATATCATAAAGTATAAAGTGGTGTATCCGACCATATTATGATAATATTAAAAAGTACAAAGAAGTGAAAATATATGTACAAGCTCTTAAAAATAATATTCTAATAGCAAAATCATAACAGAAATTGGGATTGGTGTTTTTTAAAATTTAATCCAGAGAAATGGAAACTGATTAACAAAATTATAATCAAAAGCACTGGAGACTCTAAGTGTGCAATGTTCCAATATAGAATATTTCACAGAACTTTACCTGCAAAAGGATATTTAGACTAGATGTGTAATCCAAAACAACGTAAATAGTTTTTGTGAAGAAGAAGTAGAAACCATTCAAGATTTGTTCGGGAAATTTGTCATATTACTGAGTTTTGGTCAGTCCTTTCTGAATACGTAATAAAAAATACTGGATTAAAGACCGAATTCTCACCTCAGAAAATCATTTTTGGCGACACATAAAAAACTCGTAAGAACTCAACCGTATAATTGTTAGTACTAAATATCACATATGTACTGCCAGTAAAACAGCAAATAACTTAAATTCGCAAGGCCTGATCGAAATTTAAAAATGTAGTGTCTTTCTAAATTCGGTGTCTCACTATGTCGCAAAGAAAAAACCCCAGATTAGTTTCAAAATACTACGATAAATAGCGTAGAATCTTTCCCTACAATACAAATAATTATTAGAACAGCTGCTCTCTCCATTAATCTTACTCAGGGGACACATACAATAGCAATGCGTATCTTGCATCGTTTCGTAATGCCTTAGTTCCTTCCAGTCATTTATGTTTTTCTTTTCCTTGTTGTTGTGAACTTATTGTAATTTTTCAGCACAAGATAGGCTATACATACTGACCATTTTATATAGCGGATGAAAAACAAACAACATGAAGAACCATCTACCCATGGGAAGCTACTGGCAAGCTTTCTCACGTTCCCAAGTTGGTCGAGGCCGAGACTCAAACCCATGCGGACTGAGGTGAGATTTCAATGATCTGTAAATGCGAGCGCCTTTGACCACTCGGCCACCCAGGGCCCCTTGTATTTCTTCGACCTCACATAATAGTGGATGTAAATTTTACTAACTAGTGTTTCTAATTTACAACCTTAAAAGTGAATATGATTCTCAGTACTCTGTTGTTGTAAACGACAACTTCAAGGTTTCCCAACAATGACACAGTACATGTCTTGGTAATAATAATAATAATAATAATAATAATAATAATAATATAAAATAAAAAAGAGTAATATGATGGGGTGTTGAGTCTGAGGAGAAGGATACGTCGCCATATCCCATTAAGACTTAAAGAGCTAAGTTTGTGGCACGCTGGAGGTACGCCTCGAGTCTAAGAGAAACAAAGATGAAAAATGTAGGAATAAGATTACATAGGAATCGCTAGTCGATCATGTGTGCTCAGTGAACCAAGTTAATAGAGCGTAGGACATGGCAAGTCGGCAGCTTTTGCTCGAACTTAAACCGTAAGTTTCTTCCGCAGTTTTTAAGTTTCTTTCAATTTTTTCTTTCTGATTTTAATTTTTTAATTATTTTACCTGTTATAGATAAAACAAACAAACAAACAAACAAAATAAACAAATAAACCCCACAAAAATACAAGAGTGGGCATCTTCTGTGCCCCTATTGTTGTTAAATGGTTGGGTTAAGGACCGTCCAATGTTGTCAGACGTGTTAAATCGACAAAGTCGCACGGATATTATAGATAGCTTCGTATACTACAGCTGGAATATTTTTTTGTAATTATTGTATTTGATTCTGAGATTCTTATTTGAAGGCCTAGCACGTCTTTTGTGTAAATTGTTTGTGATTAATCATGTGTAATATTAAGTGCTGACGTCACAGTGTGCATAATTCTTAAGACTTTATGGTAGCGTGGATTAGTTTCATATAAAGAACCCTCCCTAACTTATTAACGTTAGGAATTCTTGGGACATGTTCACATATTTTAGTAATCTGAGATACGATTTTTTTTTGCATTAGGTGTTTGGGTCGTGTTTTGCAGTGAATGGCGTGAAGTACCGATCGTCGGCTTGGAAGGGCTTACTAACAGGTCATACAAATATCAAGCAAGAAATCATGCAAGTATGAAATTA
Source organism: Megalonaias nervosa (assembly GCA_016617855.1). Lineage (NCBI taxonomy): Eukaryota > Metazoa > Mollusca > Bivalvia > Unionida > Unionidae > Megalonaias > Megalonaias nervosa. Next base: position 21,536 of record JAECUM010072388.1, on the reverse strand, counting down.
GGGTCTTGATGTCTTTGACCCTAGGGTGTACATAAGCCTCATGTCAGACTCACGCAGCTGTTGTTTGATTCACTCTGATGTGAGACCCCTTGGGTATTACACTATATATACTTGTCGGTACGCTAGATTAAATAATTGTTTTATAAATACCAACCGTTGTAAGGGAGATACCGACTAGCCAAATGGAGGCCAAGTAAAGTAAAGCATCAGGAGGTAGTCGGTCGAAATGTGTGGTAATACTGATACATTCGTAAATAATCTGGCAGTCCGTGAGGGATTATGAAAATCGTCAAACGTCATGGCCACCGGTCTAAAATGTCGAGGAATTAATTATAGAAATGCTTAGCACGTGAAATGGCTTCGAACTGACGTAGAAATCATTTGTTTGAAAATATCAGATACTGAAAATTGTGTGTGTGTCTGTGTGTGTGTCTGTGTGTGTGGATGGTATGGATTTTTAACGTAGCTTTAACAATTTTTCAGTCATATTGCTGCGATGTCTGCAGTGTGGCAGTTTATAGTGATGTCTAGCACTTAGGCATCATGCAGCAGACATGTGGTATCATGTTCCACCCAGTCACATTATCCTGACACCAGTCCGACCAGCCCTAGCACTAACCTCTTAATGCTGAGCACCACGCGAGGCAGCTGCTAGTACCATTTTTTATAAGTCTTTGGTATGACTCGGCCAGGGTTTTAAGCCGCGACCTCTCGCATCCAAGGCTTGTTTCATTCAGTGTTTGACAGTATAGTGCTACTCTTGGATCGAGGCACGAGTACCAGATGTGAAGGAGTCCAAAAATAAATGATTAAAATTTTTAAACCAGAACATACTGGATGAACTAAACTTATGTTTAAAAGATATTAAGTTTCTACTATGTATATTTTTCCACAAAGGCATGATCTCTACTGGTGGATCGCTAAGTAGACACAACGTTATGTCGATAGACATTGATGTACTGACTAAACATTAAATTATTAATACGAAACTGGCAAAGGTTAAGTAGTCTGTGCTCTTGTTACTGACTTCTCTTGACGTCATGTACATACTGAAGGACATAGCGAGACACCACGGAGACTCTACATTTGTGCATTCATAGCCCGTGCAAGAGAAGCAAACTAAACGTGAACGGAATGTCTATGGATAGTTTTAAAACTGCAAATCGCTGGTGAAAGGGGGGATGCAGCCTGCAATGCCGGTCGACGCTGCGACGTGTTATACCCGAGTTTCCGATTTCATCAGTCAGATTGTTGAAAATGTAAGCGAAGCATAAAAATCACACATACATGTACAAACCAACGGGTGGTACTTGACCGAGGACATAGAGGCCATTTACAAAATCATCCTATATCTTCCATAGTGGTTGGTTTAAAAAGCTTGTGTCAACAGGAGGATTGTTGTCGTGTCGAAACAGAGCTGAGCAATGGATGCAAAATCTGGAAACACTCCTAAACAAACAAAGAATTAGACTGGTTCCAATCTGTACTCTTTAACAAAGGAATATTGTACAACTATTTACAAAGCAGTCAAATAATTTTGTGAAAAATAGTAATATTTTTACGTATAAGAAAATCACGATACTAGAAGAAATCAAGATGCATTCCCTGCCATGTGGTGTACTTTCTTGTGCACATGCTGAAGACGCGAAAGGGATGTATACAGTCAGAACACATACTACGTCAGAAAGAATCTTCAACTACAGAACGTCGGAGTATCAATACAAAAATCTCCACAGAATTCTTTTACTAATAGCACATTGCTTAAAATGAAAATCTCTGGAACATCATTTTTTACTTTCCCTTAAGAAGCTCAAAAGATTTTGTTATATTCAGTTTTGGGATGTCATTTTGTGAAATCAGTATTAATAAATTTTATGTTAATTATTAGAAACAAGTGTCTTAAATTTAACAGAAATTACCATATTATTTCGAATCAGAAATTCACCTGGGTCTGAGATCATTATTGCATGTTTGTGGCTTAAATAGAACAATTATTCTTTTAGAAACTGTTATGTACATTTAATTTAATTGTTTGTTTCTTTGTTTTGAATTTTTTATTTCATTACACGCTATTGTAATATAGCATTGTATGCTGGACTTGACCTTGTCCAAAACTGAGTTCATTTCTGCTTGATCAGATTGGCTTTAAATTTTTTTAAATATATATTTCATTTTATGTCAACAACTAATACATAGCTAAATTATTCTCTCTGTGTATGAGCTTAATATCAGAATTATTATTCAGGTAAAGAAGAAGGAGAAAATATGTTTATTTGGGTCGGGTTTTTTGGAATTTCCTAAGTGAAGGTTACAGGTTATTGTGTTATAAATAAATAAGGCTCATTTGAGCATTCTAGAATGTTATTTTCCATTAGGTAAGTTGATTTTTTTTTTTTTTTGTGTGGAAAATACTAATTTTTACCTGAGGTCAAGTAGAGAACCACATAATCTTGTGATTGTAAGGACATGGTCATTCGTGCTTTAACATCTAGCACTTTTAAGTTGTATTATATGTTTTGACCAGGAGTTTTGTGCTGGAATCTCTTTTTTTGGGGTTCAAATTATTGAATTCAAGTGATTATTTTCTCTTGAAATACAAAAGTGTTCTGATAAAATTCTTGGATAAATACATTCACTGCAATTTATGCTGAATTAAAACCTGGAATTATATTTCTGTGATTCATCAAAAGACTGTTGATACATCAACACTTCAATAGCTACAACAGATACGTCATCGACTTCAGTTTTGGGATATTTTCTGGACTTTTACTGAATTTTATTCAGGTCTTTAAATTACTAGGACTCGTGTCTGTAATTCTTGGATTATTTTGGGATTTAATAAGCAATACCGTAAGTATGTTTTTCTCATTTTCACTTTGTATTCTAGGGAAATAAACTTATTTGTTAAATTTTACAAAGCTTGTTGTCTTTCACTCTTTTCTGTTACTTATTTTAAGAGCATAGACTCTTACCAAAACATCTAGAATTATGTTATACACTCCTCGGCAGTGAGCTGTATCAAAGTACTGTACTAAACATATATATTCTCAATTAACTTCGCAATATGTTTGGATAATATCCTATGTCAAGTGCCTATACAGATGTAAGTCAGACAACTCCAACTGTTACGAATTTAAGGTCTTAAACAAAGTAACAGAAAAGAGCGAAAACCAGCAAGTTTTGTAAAATTCAACAAACACTTTTTTTTCTAATATACATAGTGAATATATAAAAATAATTTACGGTATTGCGAATTAAATCCCGAATAATCCTAGAATTTCTAATATAAGTCCAAATGATTAAAGTTCTGAATAAACTTTAGTAGTATTCGAAAATAAGTCCAGCCCTGAAAGTGTTGATGTGCCTGTGATGGCCTGAATAGTAATGATGTGCCAACAATCTTTTGTTGAATCACGATATTAATATCTAAGAATATAACTTAACTAAAATTTCACTATAAATCCGAGTATCTATTTCCAGGAATATTATTTTAGATGAGCACTTTGTATTTCCAGCAAATAAATAATTTAAATAAATAAATTCCAGTCTAAAAGAAATACTAAACAAAAACAATAAGAATGATTTTTGCTTCCGATGTTATTGCTTTTCCAATAAACAAGATTTTATACTCCTCTACCTGACCTAGGTCACAATTAGCATTTTTGTAAACAAAAACTACTTCCAAATGGAAATTTTCATCCTAGAAGGTTCCAGATGTTTACAAGATAAAAATCTTATTTATAATTAGAAGGTATGTTACTAAAATTAAAATAAAGAACATAGGACAGGGTAATACAAATAGGACAAAATTCCGGGTACCCACAACTGCCACGGGGCCCACCGCCGTCACAGTTGGTAATTCATAGTTGCCTACTGAATAATTTTTTCTAGGGCCCACAGATCCTATCTGAGGCCCTAGTTTAAAATAATATTTTCACAAAATAACTAACAGAATCCTATTAGCCGTTTTTACCACTGATAAAAGTGCAATAATGGGGTTTATTTAAGTGCAATGATTCACACTTACCAATCATTGCAACATAACATAAATATGCTGACGAAATGACAGAACGAGGGCATCGTTGGTGTTATGTAAAATTAATTTGCATTGTTTATTAGTTTATATTTTTATTTCAATATAAGTTTTGTGTTATGTAAAATTGTATAGCTGACCTTGCCCAGAATCAGTGACAGTTTTGTAAACAATACTGTTTACATTTTTCTGACTGAAGAATTAATATTTTGACTATTATCTTACACTGAGTCAAGGACACTCTATCTTGTGGGCCATAATTCGGATATTCTACATAAACCACAAACAAATCAGGAAAATAGGAAACCAATATAATAAGGCGACTAGCGCAGTTCTCATCAATAGCAATATAAGAGATTAATTCAGAACCATAGTCGGAGTCAGACAGGGGTGCCTCTAATCACCGACTCTCTTCAACATCTACCTGGAAAGGATCATTTCCGATGCCTTGGAAGACCACGAAGGCTGTGTCCGTGTTGGAGGCAGATCAATTGCAGGAGACGAACAAGAAATGGAAGCCTTAGTTAACCTTCTCAACCAAGCATCACTAAGGCATGGGATGGAAATTAGCGCTAAAAAGACTCAGCTAGTGACAAACAAACCGAATGGCATCCAAAAGGAAATAAGAGTGAATGAACAGAAGCTGGGTACAGTGATAGTCTGCAAGTACCTAGGTGCTATCGCCTTTGAAGAAGGTTTTCGAACCTGATGTTCGTTCTAGTGTTGAGCAGACTACAGCTGCCCGAAGCCTATTTGACAGGACAGCAAGATCAAACTTATTTGCTCCTTGGTCATGTCCATATTTCTGTATGCATGTGAGACATGGACCATGACATCAGAACTAGAGGGAAGAATACATGCCTTAGAGATGAGATGTTATCGAAGGATCCGAGGAGGTGCGCATTAGAACCCAAAGTACAGTTGCATCATAGGAAGATCTGCTCACCACTGCAAAGAACCGCAAACTAAGATGGTATGGTCACCTCCCACACACATGTGGTCTGTCAAAGACAGTCATAGAGAGTACAGTGAGAGGAAATAGAAAACGAGGCAGACAGAAGAAATGATAGGAAGATAATATCAAAGAGTAGAGGGCTTGGACTTCGTTAAGTCCCAGAGAACAGTGGCGAACAGGACAGAATGGAGAGAGTTTGTCGCAAAGTCATCAGAGAAGCCCCTATGACCAGCCATGTTACGGGAGAAATGAAAAAGAATTGAAATAAATTTAATTATAAAATGGAAAGAAAAAATAAAACTATACTGGGTCACACAACACATATCTCTCTCACGGTTTTTCAAGCTTCTCTGAGGTCATTTGTAGTTAGAATACTTCGCTGAAAAATTTTACATTTATTCTCAAAATTATTATGTCCAGAATTACGCGTGCCTATGATCAGTTAAAACTGACCAAAACAGATCGGAGATAGATAAAACTAGACTAAATGATAAAATTAAGAACGCTCACGTGATCATCTTTGTTACGTTGTAGAAGGTGTTCATCATCATAGCTTGAATAACTATATTACAACGATTTGCTCTACTTCCTATATGTATGACTTTCTTCCGTTGGTTGAAAACTCTTGTACTAAACTGTTCATGTACTCTAGGATATGCTGTAATTAGTGTCGAATAAAACAATCGATCTGATTGTCAATCCATCAGGGAATCCAAAATTGTCGACTCCAATCCATTTATCTACGTCATTCATTAATTATAATAATTAAAGGCGAACAATTAAAGTGACTGTAAAAGATGTTGTGACCAATGTTTCGCAATAAAGGACACTACGCTTTCAAGTCTTCGGTTTCAGAGAGGTTAGTAGAAAAGGTGACACACAGAACTTTGAAAATTATGACTTTCTGAAACGTTCTGAGTGACTTTTATGTAGATGTTACTAAACTTCAACGAGTTTTACACAAGGAGTTCGATGATATCTTACCTGCATGGAATAAAGCGAGATCTTCTGTGACTCAGTATGAAATTGTCAGCTATTTCATGTTTACTGGGATATAAATGAGTTTCAAAGCGATACTAAGGAGACCTGCGTGGTGTAGGCAATGGTTAAGAGGATGACCAAGTGCCAATAACGGGTAACGATATGCGGATATTACATTCTCATTCCACAGTGTTCAAACCGGACATATCAGAAGCGCTACTAAGTCTGGTTTGAAATTATGGTTTATTTTTGCAGTAACGTCCAGACGAATAAAACGAATGCAGCCCCTGAGTATCGTCATGTGGCAGTAGATGACTATGAAAGAAAGTACGTGTTCCAGTAAGTAACCGAACAAGATAAAAATCACAGTAAATACTAGAATGATTATAAAGGAAAAGGGTCCAGATTGTGTGTAACCGGCCGCATGACGTATCCAGTTGCAAGTTTTGAGACCTACCTATCCAAGCGAATTTCTGCCCAATCAGCTCTTTTCCAGAGTACTTCTAAGCACGTTTCACGTTAGTTAATTAGTGTTATTAGAAAATGCAACGTCCCCCCCCCCCCAACTTTCCAGGTCAATTTTAATCACTATCTGTCACCGCATTATAATGACGTAGTCTGGGAAGCTGCCTATAAGTCACAGAAACGTGTAATACATTTCATTCTAAATTTAAATATCAACCGATAATACATACTCGTATTACCTCCAAGCCTTTGGGATCCTGCTGTACCTAAAATGACACCGTAGTATAATCAGTAAAATGATGTCATGATCATTCCACATTTTCCAGGCATATTCACATACATATTATTTTCGCGGTGGTGGGGGTGGGGCGGAATGAAAGTATATATATATATTCACAGGCTTTTACGTTTTCCATTATTGTGCTACAACATAAATGTAATAAGTTATTGAAATCAATATGAAAAACCAAACTAAAGTATATAAACCATAATAAAAATGATCTCCAGATATTCCAGTACACCGTATTGATATATTCTACATTTGGATATATTACGCAATACATTATACCTTTTTGCAAATTAATACTAAAAATATTTTTTCTTCACGAGTTATGCTCAGTACTGGATATGTAATCCTAATATTCACAGATTTCCGTCAAAGAAACGGGCCCATATATAGTGGACAATTCTAATTTAAGGTGACGATGACAGCACGTGCATTGGAAGACGAAAAGCGATTAATCCTAATTCATTTGAGCCGTCAGTAGACAAAAGCTTAGACGACCTTCACACTGTTTGAGCCATTTCTCTCTTTCCTATATATGTGTGATAATATTCGCCCATCTGAGCTCGGAGCTCAAAGTTGTATATCAGATTGGATGAGGCAACCAGTTTTCAAAACGGTGAGTCCTGTGATGATGTTCCAGCTAAGACGACTTCGACTTTATTAAATGGTAATGTTAACATCAAACATTTGACTTTGTATTGTAAGGATTGTACTAATTTTTGCCTCTATCATTGTTCTGCATGCATGTTCAGGTAAACGTCTTCGACGTTGTATGAAACTGCAATTACCTGTTGCATTACTACATCTATAGAAAGAAGTTCCGCATGTTTACACACATTTTAGAACATCGACTTTTAACAAATTTAGATTGCTTATATAATGCTTCAGGTTGTGTATTTGTCGAATTATTAAATGTTTTGGTATAAAAATGACGAGATTTTTATATTTGTTATTACTTTTCTTGCGCAGATTGATACAGCCAACATTGCTGGATGGAGGTTATCATAGCTAACATGACAGAACAATCAACATTTAATAAAACTTAACATCCTTAAACAACCGATTTTAATTACTGTTTGTTTACTTGTAAGGATTTGGGTTCTGTTTTGTTTATTTTCTGCATTCATACGTAAATTTATATGTGTTGGTAAGCTGGCAGTCCATTTCTTACGGGAAACTGCACCCAGATTTCGATCGCCACTTAATTTCGCTTTGCAATCTACAAAAATCAATGCCTGATTTCTTCATCGGTTACAGACATGATTTCGATTATGATGACAGTTATATTGCTACTTAAACAATTTTATTACTATATGTAATCAACAGTTTCTCTTTAAATTGTGTAACATTGTCACATAGTGTAACAGGTATACAATACTGTATAGATGACGCGGAGCATCGAATAGCAGCAACAGGTCATGCAAGTTAGTCACTGAAAAATTCATGTGGAAAACTAATTAAAAAGGTAGTACATGGGGCCTATTTATTGAATACACAAACATATACTTTAGGGTCAACAGTCTTTCCACATTTTAAGATCTATTCATCCTGATACAGAGAGAGAGAGAGAGAGAGAGAGAGAGAGAGAGAGAGAGAGAGAGAGAGAACGAAATAGGCCTATATCTGGATATACAGGTCTAAATATGATATATATTCTTAAATAAGAAGAAAGCAGTTCCAAAAGTTATGTCACCATTGTGGCAATAAAAGTGATATCGCAACTGTGGCTACATAATTTTTCTCCCACTGATAGATTTCAGTATCTTATTATGAAATATATAATAAAATTGCTTCTCTGCACAAGTATCAGTTTAAGAAAGTTTAAAGTTCTCACGCTGTTTGGTTAGACATTCATTTCCATTCACATTTCAGCAGATATTAATATTGCGTGGTTTAGTGTTCCAACTGTAATTCTCAATGCATTAGATGCCCGAATATTTGCTCAACACTGATGACTTACACGTCTGGAACCAATCACAAAACTAGTTGATATCAGCGCAGGACAGTTGAGTCAATAACACCAAGTTATAACATTACCTATAACTACTTCAACTTTAGTGACGCAGATAAGGCACAATTTTAATAAGGTACTCTGCAAGCAAGTTTTTGTCATAATGCTTTTCTTTATTTATCCATATGTAATTCGAAGATTTCAGATGCTTGGAGATGAACCTCTCAACTAAGGTACGCTGTTTCTATAACATACAATACCGTTTGGTACCCCTATCTTGTCTTAAGGTTTCCATGGTTGCAGAAGACGTTACAGGGACGCTAGGCTGCTAAAGAACTCTTTCTTCATCAAAGTCGCGTACTTTCCATTTTTTATATGCTTAGAAAAACATGTTTATATCACTAATAATAGCAATTTCAGCTCAGATTGTTTTGATTTCAAAAGTCCAATCCCTGGAGATAATCTGGACAGCCATAATTACCGACACGCAATACGACTGAAATTATGCATCATTAGGGATTCACAAGAAGGAATTGTAAGCTTTCAAACATGCGTGACTATTGTCAAAACGATACTAATTTTCAATTAGGCTACTTGATGTCTACTTTTGGTGCATGCTATAAAACATTTTTTGTTTTTACCATCCGCTAACAGACCGATAGGGAGTGCAAAGGTTAATTGGATGAATCTACTTATTACATCCATACTTGTCAATCACACAACATCCATACTTGTCAATCACACAACATCCATACTTGTCAATCATACAACATCCATACTTGTCAATCATACAACATCCATACTTGTCAATCATACAACATCTGAGTATGAGTTTGAAGATTTAGTGTCAGCCAATCGCGAGTGACTTTATACTTTTGTCTCAAGGTCAAACTTACAGACCAGATATGCTTGCAAGTAATACCACCACTACTATTACCACAAGTAAGCAAACCTAATTTCCATAGGAAAATCTGTACTAATTGCACCATAAATATATAATTTTAAATGCGCTAATATGGTGTAAATAAACTAACTTAAACATTTTAGATAGAGTTAATGAATATTTTGCTAGTCTTAAAGTTGAGAATAACGGTATATTCTCTTTGTCTGGGATCGTGTCGTGCTCTAAAGAGCTCATTTGCGTTATGTACTCGCTCACACCAGGGATCTGTTAGTGCCCGGAATGTTGGACACATCGGAGAAGATGAAGAGGTGATAAATAAAGTTGATTCACATTTTAGAACTATTAATTAGAACTTTCTTCATTGGCGAATGAATGCATAATTGCAACCCCTCCCCCCCCCCCTTCATGACCTGGTGAGTTCATTCGGTTAAATTACTATCAGTTAACCGTCCATAAAAAACCCATTCCATCTAATAAATAGTCCCATTAGTTTAGCACTGCTGCTAATGTACACTCTTCTGCAGTATTGATCACAGTTAGTTAAAACTATTGACTCCTTCCAGGAACTACTTTTGGCTATTTCGAAATCAAAATGGCTACGCCATCTTCGAACGTTAACCACGTCCTTAATGTTGACGTCCAGAACGTATTGCTCTAGTTGACGCAAGAGGAGCGATATTTTATTTCTTTATTCTGAGGAAGAGATCAAAGTGGACCCAAGAGGTCTATCAATCCAGATGACACAGAAAATTAGACAGAGCATAATAGTAAAGTGATGACTCAACGAAATGTAAAAATATTCAGCGATGATTATATATATATATATATATATATATATATATATATATATATATATATATATATATATAGAGAGAGAGAGAGAGAGAGAGAGAGAGAGAGAGAGAGAGAGAGAGGAAGTGACAATAAGAAACATCCACACACCTCTGTTGAAGGACTATTTCCGTGAACTTTTTATTTATAGAATTAAATGTGACCATTTTAGAAGTCATTTCGCCATTTTATTTTTCAACAAATAACAAAAAGGGCTAAGGAAAGACGGACATTTGAATAGTTCTGAGAAAAGGTATGATTTTACGTCTTTTCTCATCGATGATTAGCATAGAAATGGCAAAAGTACTTTGGGTCAAAATTTGCAAGCAAGATTTGCCCTGGGTGGAGCTTAGATCTGGCCTCGATGGAACTCTCATATCGCTAACATACATTCGTCGTTCATAAGCAAGAATTTATCTTTGTGGATATGATCTAAATTTATTAAAAGGCAGTGATCGATAAATGTTTCACAAATCGATCGCTGTAAGTCATGACTTGCCTAGCTTGTCATGCTCTTTTGGTACGAACGTTTGAACACGACACAAGTATGGAACACCGTCATGACAAGCGTTCTCCCTGTCATGTTTCTAATGTCACATACGGACCCCTACTTCACTTTTAATCCATCCTGTTATAGCCCAGATCCGTATGGTTTAATAATTTACTATGACTCTAATAAAAAATAAACGACTACAAGATGAATCTGCATCCTTATTTTCAGGTATTATCCAAGACCGATAGACCACAATACCCTGCATTCATTGCTAAATGCTGCGGCTGAAACTGTGAGCAGTAAGAGCAGAATTGCCAATCATTTCGCCCGAACAACAACAGTAACAACGTTAGTCAGAGCAGAAGTCCCGCCAACCATTGGTAGCTCAGCTGGGAGAGCTTTGGGCTCGTAATGCAAGGGTCACCGGTTCAATGCCCAACCAGACCAGCCCGCGTCGGCTGCCTAAGTAATCTTCGAAAATTTGATCAGCTCCCATTTCCACGGCCTGATATAGAAAAGTGTGTTTTATGTATCGTTAAAACCCATCCCCGAAACAAACCCTAAATGAAATTAAATTTGTCACAGGGAACAAAAATATCTCATCAATCACAGCATACGACTCTAAAATAAAAATAAATCTGCATTAGTCATATTCTTTAATCCTGTTTCACACTGCATCTCCAAATGAAACTGCTACATGTACAGCTACCACCATGACTGCAACCATATACTAGGACGAAGCCGTCTTTCAACGAAATCTTTTCATGATCGTATCTTGATGTTGATGTTGTTGTAGGGTTTAACGCCTTTTTTAGCGCAAGGTAGACTATACATGGCGGCCAGTATAATTGGTGGAGGAAGAACCTAGGGAACACCCCGGTGAGAACCACCGACCCACGAGAAGCTACAGGCAGCTTTCTCACATACCTGCATTAGCCGAGTCCACGACTCAAACCCACGCTAACAGAGGTGAGATGGCAGTGATCGATAAAGGCGAGTGCTTTAGACCGATCGGCAACTCGGCCACTCAGGGCCCATAATCGTATTTCACTGATGTATTGGGTCATTTGCTCAACGCACAATTTGTCTCTTGTATCAGTACTTCGTTGTGTATCGTTTCGTTAGCTGCTGACGGAGCATCATCACAGGTACGCACGTTCTTTCACAGTAGTAAATTAGCCTGTATTACAGCAAGTTGCTCAGGTTTCATTCGTCAAATGAATGTAACGGAATTCTATTAACTTAATGTGAATGCATTATATATCAACGAAATGTCCTCTGGCTTTGTTTCCACGTAACCCGAGGGTAGGTTTTATTTTTATTTTGAGATATTTCATAATACTGAGTTCGGTTCTCATAATGTTCCGTAACCAAAGTGTTTTCACTGAGAAAACCGATTAATTTAAGTTCTCTTGCTGTGGATTTGACCAAAACCAGAGTGCTTATATTGTAAAATCAGACTGTATTATCACAACACGAGTTTTGTCAGGAAGCTGTCCACTTCACAAGACGGCTTCATGAACAAATAAAATCCTGTAAGGCAAAATATCTTACAGTGGGCTCTGCCTAAAAAACCAGGTATTAATTGTTTTTCTGACACCAAAGCAACCCTTTACGTGAGCAATCTACAATTTGTAGAGGTATGCGAAATGTAATATTGCATTTGTTTTCGCTATCTGTGATATGGGATAGAATTGTTTGATGTTTTTGTTTATTTGAATTCTAAATGATAATCATCCATGGTGGTAGATCCATGTGTCAGTCATATTTATTTTTAAGTTCCACGCGTTGATTCTTGTTTACTTATTCGTTTAAGTTACATGTTCTGATTAGTTCCAGTGGGGAAAGATATCCTTTCCTTGTATCATTTGTTTAACTCCGTGCACACCATTCTGTTAATTCCATTGTTTGACTTCATGCGCACGAGTATGGTGTTGGATCCATTCATCATTCAAATTACATTATACATAAACATCTCGGTCAAGAATATGCTTTCAGTTTTATTAATAAAATCCAATTCCCACCCAGCTTCATCCTGTTACAATGTTCAGTAAAATGTTCAAATGATTTTCTTGTTTTATGTGCATTAATACGTTTGTTTTTAAGTATATCATATCAAGATTATTGACTGAGTATTTACAAACATTGGGCCTTTGTTTGTATTTTGTATAATTTCCTTGTAAGCTCGGGAAATATATGCCAGATAAGTATTTCACAATATTCAGTCAATAATAAATGAGTACTTAAAAATCGAAATTATTAATTAAAAGCGGGGCAAGGTGATATATGCCAGGTCACAACAAAGGAAATGCTATCCATGATGTCCAGTATGGTAATAGCTGTGATGCTTCCGTCTTTTCAGAACATTACCATATCATGAAGGAGTTTCTAAGAAACGAAGATACAGGTTTCTTGCTTTCAAGAACTGTCCATTTAGCACTTTTTTTTTTAATAAAACGAATTATGTGTTTCGTCAGAACAAATGTGCTAACTTCCGATCAGGTCAAATTTATTCGAAGTCTTCAGCTTTATTTGATAAATTCTCAACCAATTTCACCATCATCCAATTTCAGGTTCAAAAACCTTCTTCAAGGTAGATGCCATCCGTGTATGTAATGCAGCGAATTTTTGTGATAACGCATATAGCAATAGAGATTCAACATAAGGATACTTGTAGAAACTTTCTTGACCCAGAAGATTACAGAGTAGTCGGAACAGGATTGAGTCATAAAGATCTCCTAAACATAACGAAGACTGGCTCCGATTTCTACCGCTTAACAAAAATATTGCTTGACAACTCAGTAAAATAGTTTGAAGGAAACATAAGTATTTTTTAGTTAAAAATTGAGGATAATTGAAAGAAACAATACAACGTTGCACGTGGTGTCGTTTCTTGTGCACGTGATCAGAATGCGCATGGGATATCGTCAGTCAGTGTAATGTTACAATTACGTATGCGCTCCCAATTCAGACTATATACAAATTCAAAATATCCGTTATTTTGAGATCATGCGCATGAGCTGCGCTCGCTGTTGTCATAGAACATCGGGGCGAATGTCAATCCAAACGTATCATAGTCTACCAAGACAATGAGTTACTCTGTCAAATAATCACTTAACTGGAGTCGATTGAAGATAAACTAGATAAACAGCTAAAACAGTAGTGTGATTTCAAGGTTATGACGTGTTCCTGAAACAACAAGCGCAATCTCAAAATTGTATAGTGGGGCTCGTTAGTGAAGAGTTAAGTGAATTGGATCTAATTCTTCATCACAAGGCAACGCTCTGATTTCAATTGGGCGATTGGCTGGAAGGTCACGCCCTTTCATTGACGGGAGATAGCCATCAAGAAGCTTGTTTATGTATATGACAGACACCTATTATTCACCGTCATCTCCATGTATGTTTAGCACGCATGTTAAAGGTCACTGGCCACCTATATTGTACAAATGTGTGATATTATTACAGCCATAAACAAAACGCATTTGTTATGTATGCACACCATAAAAATGTTTAATTAGACTTAAAAATCCGCTTTTTTAAACGAAAAAATTATTCGGCAATCTCCGTAAACAATCGGTAGTTTCCGCATGCCAAAAACGGACATGACGTACATTTATCCCTAGCCATTCTAGTGTTTAATTTCCCCACGTAAATGTCTATGTGATATATCTTACGATCATGCTGTTGTACAGCAAATGTGGTGCACTGTGTTGCGTATGGATGTAACCAAAAGAGTGATGATGGGAAAAATGGTTCTTTCTTTTTTCCGAAAGACCTTGTTTACCAGAAAAAAGTGGATTCAAGCTGTGGGATCGAATAGGGTGAAGGATGGGAAAGTTGTATCATTTATGCCGGATTATAGTAAATTTGGCCTAAAGACAAATCGACCCAACCCGAAAGTCAATTCAGCCCAACTTAACAATAGTTTGAACAAGTTCTTTTTCTTCAAACAACAAGTAGATACTATGTAAAATAGGTTTTAGGAAAAAAAGACTAAATTTAAACAAACTATTTTGATATTCTTTCAAAGAAAATAATCATACTTCGTAACGTTCATGTATATGAGAGAAAACACGAATGACATATCTTGCTCGTTCTAATTAAAATATTTATATACATTTTTATGCTAAAAAATACATGCATCTGCACAATGACATTCTCAATTTAAGTCTTCCGGTCAAATTATCAATATTGATTTATAAAACAATAATACTTAACAGATAATATTCTACAAAATAAATGTACATTTTTCTAAGGGTAGTGTACATGAGATATTATAACAAATATATTTAATTTCAGGTTGTAACACTGCTGCATATAATACACACTCGATTACACATGAAAGAGAGAGAGAGAGAATAATGTTGAGCATTTTTTGTAAGTGTTTAGTTGCTGCAATAGGAAGCTCTTACCAGTTAATTTTATTGTTTGTTTTTTTTTCAAGTTGTCTTAGTGTGTGCGCGTGTACATTAAACACTTGTCATTACTAGTCAATATCATCAATCATATTTGCTCCATTATTCCATACAAATAAGAAAGGAAATAATTTTATGTTAATTTGTGTCTCCCCCCCCCCCTTTGCAGGGTACAAAAATTGATAAACATACACTTATTTGAAAATAAAATGAAAGAAACTAACCTTGCATTGTTAACATTTATTCCTTCTTATTTTCATCATGCGAAATTTATTAAAGAAAATGATATATCCGCGAACTCCGTATATGTAGCGGATGCCGGCTTGCGTGTGCTTCCTTACAGTAGTATGTATCGCTATGTCAAATAACAAAATCGCAAAAGCAGGCCCGGCCCTAGGATGTGCGGGGCCCAAGGCAGCAAGAGATGAGCGCGGGGCCCCAAGCAACCAAATTGCATTGCGGAGAAGCGCGGGGCTCAAGGCGGGTGCCTCATTAGCCTTGCCCAAAAGCCGGGCCTGCACAAAAGAGACGAAAATATCACCCAATTGCTTGAAGGCATCTGCCATTCACGCATGATAAGTTACAAGGCGCAAACTGACAAAGATTGTATTGTATCCAGGTTACTATACGACGGTATCTCGCAAATAAAAATCATTATTTTAAAATACATTCACTGTGAGTGCAAATAATAATCTTTTCGCTAGCATGGGTTACAAAAGTTATATTAAAACAAGTTATTGTTGTGTATACTATTTGCATTGCAAAGATCAATTATGATTGCATATAGCACACAAATAGAAGCCTGGGTGATCAATAAAGACAATTGGCAGCGATCAATAAACTCCGTGCTTAAACTTGCCAACAGGATATCAAATACAAACGTTATTTTATTACAAAGCAAACCAACCCCGGAAACTGACTTTGGTATCTTTTAAGTGTGTCAATTTTTTCTTATGAAGTCGGCCGACATAAGGAAGCCGAGTTTGGTTCCTTTGGATTCTTTTAAGTGTGCCGATTTCTTTTCTTAATAAAGTCGGCCGACATAGGGAAGCCAACATTGATTCCTTTTTACTTGTATTAACGGGAATTTTCAAAATAAATTGAAACAATGGAACAGTTTTGAAAGCGACACAATCTACTGCGTCATGCACGCATATCGATATAAGGCTGAAAAGTAAATTGGTTTTCAGTAGTTTCATCTAAATGTTCTCTATCCATATTTTATAGTGTTTTATTTTTCAACAAGAAGAATGTACTTCGTCTTGCGGAGACAAATGACGTCATTTCCGGTTGGCGTCCTCTATAGGTGGGAAATCGTGACTAAGGGGAAGTAACAGCGTTGTATACTTCTATTTCGAGTAATTAAATTATTTCTTCTTTACACTTCATAATTTGTTTGCTCTTTTTGTGCGAGTATAACTACTTTTAATCATGTAATGCAAATCTGATGTAAAAATAACAGTGTTGGAGTATGGCCGGTGACCTTTAAGCATAAGGTAATGAATTTATATTTTATCCCAATCTGGCTATAGTACTCGAAATCTTTCTCTAAATATTGCAATACAATACTCCTTTCAGTGATTACTGTGTATTCGACATTTCATTTCGTATATAATCCAAAACTGCGCCTCGTCAAGTTTTATCACGAGTATGAAAAATAGTTAAAAATTATTTTTGGCAGTGGCTTTATGTGTCTGCCAATAACAACAGTCGATTGAAGTGTTTAATGAAATAGATCCTTTCAGAACACCAGCCTTTGCCCCAGCTTGTGTTTTAAGCAACTTTTGGTGAAAGCGATCCAATGTACGAAGAATACTAAGGTAGCAGCTTTTTATCTCAGTTGGCTCTCTTGTTTGAGCTGATCCGAGTTTTCAATCACTTTGATCGGTTGTTCCAGTCAATTGATATATTAGTAAGGTAACGCAGAAAGTCGAAGTCTTCCAAGTACCCGTGACATACTACGGTGAGAATTGTAAAAACTTAATGTAAAAACGAGATATTTACTTCTTATTTGTTCTCAGGGTCTATAAATTTGGTTAAAATAATAACCGCCACATTAATAAGTTTCTAATCTTATTTTTAAAATGGGGATTTAATTCATTTGAGAGCGATCGCTGCTGAAAGTCGCTAGAGAGGATTTTTAAACAGTACGTGTTCAGGTCAAAGAAGTCAATGTCATATGCATAACGATATCAAAACATAAAATGTAAGAGCGAATAATCAAGTTTTTAGTGGGCCACAAGTGACGTATGAGTAGCAAAACCCTTTCGTTTTTGTTAACTGCTGTGGATTTTTTTTAAAAAACAAAATTACATTAATTAGAACAGTTGACTTGAAAAAGGTCATTTTATACAACTGATTAAATTACTTGTCTTTGATGATACATTATTATTAGCGGATAATGATACTAACTGCACAATAATTTAAAAAATATTATACAATTATTGCAGTAAACGGACATGAAAAGTAAATACAAACAGAACCAAAAGATTATTGCAGTCGAAGAAAAGTCGAATGTAATGCTAATTTATAAAGTAAAATTTTCAAAACTGGATGAAAACAGCTATTTGGAAGTAATGTTTTATTCACCTTAAAATTTCCTGGAAACGAGAAAACAGGAGTACGGTGTTTGGGTGTGTATATTTGGGCTTTTGAAAAATATGTATCTGTGTGACAACATCCATTTAAATCTTTTATGGGATTTACTTAGTTTTAGAAGGATATGACTTAGACTCCTTTTTACGGTGAAAACCCACCCCATCCCTTTTTACGGTGAACACCCACCCCATCCCTTCATTTCATTCCAGTCTAGAATTGTATCATTATGGAAACACATTATTATTCACATTATTTTAGGGAAATAAAGTAAATGATGAAGTCTTCAGAATCCATTCTGAAAAAATACATTTATTTATAATAGTACGACTATTTAGTCTTATGTACTCATTATATTGCGGTGTCAGTTTATATTTCCAATAGTATTACTGTTAAATCTGTTGCATTCAATATATTACAGTGTCAGTTCATACTTCCAGTGTTTAATCTTTTGCACTCAATATATTACAGCGTCATTTCATACGTCCAATAATATGACTGTTAAATCTGTTGTACTCGATATATTACATTGTCACTTCATATCCGAGCTGAAGAAGACAATAGCAAATAGTTTCATGGGACAACTTTATAATGTTTTAAAGAATGGTTTTGCCTTTGAAACTTAACGTGCCTAAATTTATCTTTAAAGGTTAGAGTTTTATTGGCGAAATTCAGAACTTCATTTCACATGTTATCAATCGGAGAGAAAAGAAGATGGAAAGAGAGTGATAGAAGTAAAAGACTGTGCCCGGTGTGTGTTTCAAATGAATATAAGAAATGCATTATCTTTCTAAATGTGTTACCTTCAATGAACAACGTAATTGACATCTTCGAAAATAGTTTGTTTTAAGCTCTAATATATCAACAAGGAAACTATTGTTTATTGCTACAATTATTCCTAGCATAAGAAAATTGTGTATGTTTATTGTTCGCGTCATGAAAAAAGTGTTTAGTTCCTTTAAACATGCAAATATTTTCATTTTTCATTATATCACATTGAGACCAAGAGAGAAATAAAGTCTCTGTTCTTTGCTTTTCTGATGCTTTCTCACGAAGCTATTCGTTTTATGATATATTTAGGATAAAGTTGAAGGAAAATAAATAAAACAAAGAACATACCGCACCAATATATGAACTGCCAAAAGTGAAAGCGGTGAAATACGTTTGTAAATATTTTCATAACGGGTAAGAAATTATATACAATCCGTAGGGATCGGGCATATTCATTGCAGAAACAAATATACATTTTACAAAGCAATCAGAACAGCAGAAATATCCGTGTCTTGGAAAATAAAAGATGAAAATTCAAACCCATGTATACTTGCAAAACAAGCAAATAATCAAATTTGTCTCACAAAAGCTTTCGTTTTACACATGTTTTACTTTCTTTCTATCCTCAATTAAAATAATTAGTGCTGTGGTCCTTATCACATGCCCTCCGACTTGTAATAATTAATCTAACATGAAGCTGACTCTACACTGACGTTATGTTGGGACTATCAGTCTATCTTTTCTCAGTGTTCAGTTAGGCCATTGAACTAAGTTACACGCGTTCAGCTTGCTTACTGGACTTAATTACACAGTATCCTATAGGGTGATTTCTTACTTTCAGCAGACTGTTAAGTAAATTAGAAATTTTTGCTTTTGTAACAGAAAGTGTCTTTGAAAGAGTTTTTCAGGAACAATTTAGAGATCAACGACTATTTACGGCTATGTCTGTCTCTAGCATCACAGTAGTTTTTAAATATTTTGTTTAAATACGATCATTTGACTAGACTGGTTCCATATCCCCATCTTCCTTTCGCTAATATGGCGTCTAGTTGCATATAGGTCATGGGACCAGTTAGACGGAGTTCTGTTCGAGACTACATTTGTGCAGAGCGGTTAAAAGGAACAAATTTTTTTTTTCTCACACGGTTGCTGAAATTTCCCTTCTGTATATTTCTTTTATTTTTGCTGAGGAAAAGTGTCATTTTTAAAGTAGCGTCTAAATGGTACAACATAAATATTCAGTCACATGTGCTATAAATATAAATCATACAGGACCACAACCACCTCCTTAGCAAAATAAAGAGATTGGAAAAGCATCACGAAACCTTTTTTTTGAAAAAATACTCGTTGGTATTATCATTCAGATATAAGGATTTTTCATTGTTAGCAAAATTAAAATAATATTATAGAGAAAATACATTATAGCAACCGCAGTTTTAACGATAACTAATTATTGGAATAAATAAGTAAGCGTTTTGTGTTCCTAAACTTTCCCTTGCTTATATGTTCAACGACTCTTTCAGAACAAGTACATTTATGCGAAAGTACCATCTGATTTATCAAGTGTGTATCAGAGTAATTATCTTCATAGTCTATACATTGGTGTGAACACGCATAAAGAAGGGAAAATATAATATATAACTTACCTTTGCAAGTTTCAAAGTATTCCACTTTCTTTTTCTATCCCTTGCTTCAGAACTATTCTTGGTGTCCAGGGGTCATTTAAAAGTCTCAGTGTACGTAGCAGATTGCCGAGTAAAAGTACTAACCATACGATGGCAGCGGCAAGCTCATTCAATCATTGAACACTTGGCTGTGTTGCTCAACCCACGAATAATTAACTCTGCCTGAATAGTGCAAGTGAAGCTGGAATACACTCGTATATTGATACTCTACAATTAAGTATGTATATATTAAAAGAAATTGGCTCGATCAATATTATTTAAAACAGAATAAAACCGATAAGCAGTAGTATACAATAATTCCAAGATAAAAGTGAAGACCAAGTCTTATCCAAGTACGTTGTTTCGCATGTATTTCGGAAATTACCTTTCATGTGCAGATGATCAAAAAAAGCTAAAATATATGTCACTGTCAACATTCATTCACGAGGACTACTGTCAAATTTTCAACAAACATAAGCTAACATCACTAACAAGATAACGTATTTCGAGAATCTCGCAGAAAAAAAAATAATTGCGAACAATGCTCCTTCTTTGGAAATGTTATAATATTTTTCCAATAGACGAACGAAGATGTTATTTTTCGCAAAACCACGAAACATGATATCAACGAAATTAAAGGAATGTACTGTATTAGTTTCGGGTACGACCTTATCTGGCACACTGAGGCAATATTCCTGTGTGATAAAAGTTTATTGTCGTATAATTTGTTATTGTATGCTTCAATAAGTATTTTAGTCTACTAATCTATTATTTGTGCTCATTAAGTTAATCTAAAGGGTATAAATCGAAAACCATTAAGGAAATTGATGCACAAAGAAACCACTTTTAACATTTATAGGAGTTATTGTAACGTTGAAAACAAACTCTTCGCCAAAAATCTGAAATTTACTACTGGTTAATTATACTGTCAATGTTAGTTTAACGGTGTCATTTCGTATGTGAATAGATTAATACAAGTGAAATGATTTATCAACCAGATAATTAAATTGACCTGTCTACCTATCTATGCATCTATTTAAATTATATATTTTACATATTTTGTGTGGCAAAAGCTGTGAAACAGTTCCCCTGAATAAATACTATTAATGTCGAGTAAAACAATCCACGCCGGAATAAATATCTCGTGAAAAGTATTTGTGATGTGGGATAAGTCCAGAATGGAAACAGAC
>JAECUM010072379.1:0-11857 GCA_016617855.1 Megalonaias nervosa | reverse complement strand
AGTGTTGAATATAATCAAATTTATATTTTTACCATTCGCTCTCAAATAATGTCAGATATAAGGACATGTTGACTAATATAAGCTATTTCAACATCAGTGCAATATGATCGGACCTATGGTGTAAAAACAATAGTAGGGGTCGACAGTGATATTGTGACCAACGTTTGCAAATAAAAACGAGTTCATGACAGCCACGACAGGGGAAGCAGGTTGATTTTCATTAATATCAGTAGTGATAGGGGCCTCCATAGCCTCACATAGACCGTAATGTTAAATTTGGTCGGAACAGAGATAACCTTAAAATGTATAGCCTCACGTAGACTTCTATGTTAAAAAGGGTCCCGGCACTATAGCGTCAAGATTGAGTATAGAGTCAATAGGAATGGAACAGGTGGGGTGACGTCACGGTACTGGAAATTGGTAACAATGTTGCAAGTGGCTGACCCGAATACGCGCGGAAATCTAGGTAAGGACAAATATAGAGACATAGGTAGGGACAAATATAGATACATAGGCATATATAACACTTATATAACATATAGGCAAGACAGAATAAATATCTTTTCGAGGCATATGGAGTGGCCCTGAAAAGGGCCGTTGGTTTTTATGTTAACACCTTTCCGTTAACTTAGAAGACATCTAACTGATATTCTTCTCTTTCTTAAACTTCGTCTAACCTTTGGTCCGTAGATGAGGACTCAGATCAGACAGCCCTGTCTCTCCACATAGTTCCTTCTTTTCCATGCAGTCGTATCGGTCATCCGGTTGATGGTCCATGATGATTTAACATACATGGGTAAGTCCGTACGAAACAGCATCGAGAATACGAGAGTAGACGAATCAACGTTTGTCCACATCTTGTGACGAGAACAGGTGAAGGGAATGAAGTGAACTGCGTTTATTTATAGTGGAAGAGCGGATCGAAACAGATTCAGATTGTCCACAAATCCCAACACACGTTACAAAATTCAGCCACTGCACGGAGTCTGTCTTCCAATCCGAAGAGAGCTACCTGTGGCGTCACATTCCCTATATAGGTGCGTTAGCGTCTGTGCGCAGTGAATCGATGCGACGTTGTTTTTGAAACATGACGGAAGTTAAGAAGAAAATGAATTTGGGTGCACCGGCCGTGGAGACAAGAAGCGATGGTATAGCAGCGGTTATCAAATTCAACACAGGTCTGCTTCCAGAAGAGGTGGAATTTAATTGGGATTTAGTAGATTTTCTCTCATCTTCGCAAGAATTTGTTCCCCTACCAGTACCTTTGCAACCTTCTCCTTCTTTACCACATGTCGAGGATTTTAAACAGAGATTGAAAGAAGAATTGTATAAATTTTTACTACTACAGAAAGAAGCAGAAGAAGCTTTTCTCCTTCAACATTGAGAAGAAGAAGAGGCAAGTAGGAAACGACAGGAAGAAGAAGAATCAGAGAAGAAACAAGGTCTAGGAGAGAAGGAGAACAGTAAATGTCAAACGGTAACGGTACTCTTGGACATTTTGGCAGAGGTAAGGAGTTTGAAACTAATGTATTAGACTTCTTTATTAGGACCCAAGAGACAAAGACCATCCCGAGCCAAACAGCCCACCCCGGTTACTACGCCTGAGATACCAGCCCTAGAGATTTCTACCAAATCATCGACAGGAGCAAGTCCAGAAGTAGCCTTTGGCCGTGGCAAAGGCTTAAGGGAGTTAAAGTTGATTGCTTCTCGATCCTGAGTTTGTTTTCTTTTTTTGTTGAAAAAAAAAAAAAACAAACACCCAACGGTCCTTTTTAGGGCCACCAACTTCTTTCGAAAAAAGTTAATATTCATTGTGCCAAAATCAACGAAAACTCAAAAATTCCTTTGTTTGCTCTATGATGTACGTGTGTGAGTGCGTGAGTGTAGGCCCTTTATCATTCTAAACATTCAAAACCAGGAAACACTTACGTTTATCTGCCTGGTCTATTCTGGTACAGATTTTACAGTCCAATGTCACAACACAACACAACGCTTTAAAAAAGTTCATAGACTTCTTCTGTGTCTTTTTTGTTAACTCTCTCTGTTGTTTGAATTTCTTCACTTTCACAGGTTTCTCCACCTCTTCTTCTCAATTTTTTCTCGCCTTCTTTTATTCTCTTTCTGAACGTCTCGAGGTTCTTCCTTTGCCGGAGGCACCTCTGTTTCTTCTTCCTTCTGCTCCTATTGTCTGAAGACCAATGTCCTCTCTCTTGACTATGATAACAGGTATCTTGACTTTTGTGTCTTTGACACCTGTCTTGCTTTCTTGATGGTCTGGACATTCTGTAGCCCAATGCCCTTTCTTCTGACAGATATTGCAGGTATCTTTTACTTTTATCTCGGAAGGAGGGGTAGTAGTCGGCTTGTCCGAAGAAAACTTTCTACTGACACCTCGCAAAGCTCTGGTCAGAAGTTCGATCTTCGTATTCTCATCGATCGTGCTGGTCAGCTAGAGAGTGAAATGAATACTGGAAGGGAAGGCACTAGCTGTTTATATATACACTGACCTGACATGAAAATCAAGATGTCCATGGCGTTTCAGATGTAGTCATTTGACTTTTTGCAGTCAAGATGAAACAATCGCATCATTTAGTGAAGAAAGGAGAAGAAAGTAAGAGACATAAACGTGACTTATCGCCTCGCACAGTAGCTGCAGTCTTGGCTCAAATTCAATGCAGCGATTTTGAAGATGACATGAGTGAGCCAGAATCCAGACCAGGGACTCTACACCAAGCCGAAGTCCACCATTACCAAAAGTAAACCCTGAAAAGTACTACCACATTCGAGAGACTGACAAACGCTCCTCTACAAAATTTAGAACCACAACCTACACGTACACGGTGAAGTTTAAAGATTTCAAGTCTGACATACCGCTGGAGAAAGCAGAGAGATTCATCACCGATGTGTGGGATTCTTTGTCAACCACACTGAAACAGCAATGTGAAGCCAGAGAAGACGATCGCTTGAGACTTTCAATTCATCACGACGGTTTGAAATCCCCCGTTTGGATTGAGTTTAGCAATCCATCAGATTTGACACCTTCAAAAGCCATCGACACGATTCAACACGTGCAACAATCCAACAACAAGTTTCATATCACCGATGAAAAAGCGACACTGTTCATGACCCATGTGTCTCTTCCCAAAGGAACAGGACGCAAAAAGATGTTATTGGTGGACAGCCTTCGCAGCATCAAGCACATCATCGTTCAAATTAACAATCCTCAAGACAAGATGTGCTTAGCCCGAGCCATCGTGGTAGGACGAACGTATGCCGACAAGAACGACACGACAGAATGGAAAAGAGCCTGGAAAGTTATTCGACAATCGGACCGAGCGAAACAACGAATAGAAGCAGAACTCCTGTTAAAGCAAGCTGGGATATCCAAAGACACGCCCTGTGGCATTCCTGAAATGCAAGAATTGCAAGACGTTTTGCCTCCACGCTACACCTTGAAAGTACACCCTCAAGAAGTGCGCGGACCGCTGTTGTTTCGAGGCAAAAATTTCAAAGACGGGAAATACCTGCACGTCTATCATCACGATGAACATTTTGATGCAATAACCAGTATCACCGTTTTCCTGGGATACAGATATTATTGTGAGAAATGTGACCATGTCGATAACAATCGAGGGCAACACAAGAATTGTGGATCGAAATGCTCAGGATATTTGACCTCTAAACCCTGTCTGGACGAAGGACAAAAAAGAGTGCATTGCCCAGCTTGTCAGCCCACGTTTGTCCGTCCAAACTGTTACCAACAACATTTGAAGATGCAAGGTTCACAACGGAAACGTGCTTGTCAGCTGATGAGATTGTGCCCTACTTAAAGACAAGTCATATGCACCAATATCGCCAAGACGCGCGTCTGTACAGGAAAGAAACGATGTCACATTTGTCGCCAAATCAAGGACTTGGAGCACGAATCTTACATTAAAAAATACCATTCCAAACATGAAGAGTAAGATGACCAGAAGAAAGAGAATTTCATCTTTTTTGATTTCGATAGCATGCAAGAGACCGGCATTCACATTCTTATTTTCTGCGTGGCTCACCGAGCGTGCGAGAACTGCATCTAAGAGCCTATCTTTAGTCATAGCCCTCACTGTAGCAAGATTCATGGAGGACGTGAAAAAATCTTTCGGGGACCAAACACGCTGGCGGAATTCGCCCAATGGATCTTAGACCCCATCGACCAGTCGTGGAGCAAGGATTACATCGAACATTACGGAGAATGTCATCGCTATGCCACGGTGATGGCTCACAATTTCTCCGGATTCGATGGACAGTTTCTTCTCAGATACTATACAGAACAAGGCGCCGAATGCCCTAAAGTGACTTTGAACAGAGCGACAATACTTTCCATGCAAGTGGGACAAGGGAAGTTTAAAGATTCGATGAGTTACTTGGCCATGCCCTTGCGCTGAATGCCTAAAACATTTGGAATGACAGAAATTGCCAAGGGCTATTTCCCGCACTTTCTCAATACCGAAGCCATTGAACACTCCGTTTTACCAAATTTGCCTGAGGCTCACTACTACGACCCCGACAACATGAGCACCAAACAACTAGAAGCTTTCTACGCTTGGCACCACACTCACGCCTCGGGCCCTTTCTACTTTCAGGAAGAAATGTTAAAGTATTGTCGTTCTGACGTGGACATTTTATGGCGTTGCTGTGGAAAATTTCGAGAACTTTTCATGGAACACGGAGTGATCGATTCATTGAAAGAAGCCTGCACCATTGCCAAAGCGTGTTCCTTAGTATACCTTATTTAACGGATGTACCTTCTGCTACCCCCAACGTGGCACTAAAAATCAATTTTTACAACGTAGCATAGAAGACGTGTACCAAGACACTTGTCAGTTGCGCTTGAAGTTAGAACAGCAAGGATACCAAGTGGTGGATATGTGGGAACACGAGCACGATCACCGATTGAAAACCGATCCAGAGTTTAAACGCATCGTGGACATTTTCAAGCTGGTGGACCCACCGAACCCGAGGGACAGCTTGTACGGAGGACAGGCAAATGCCACCTTTTTGCTGTACCACGCCGACGAGGAGAAAGGAGAAGAAATCAAATACTTGGACGTGTGTTCGTTGTATCCTTACGTGTGCAAAAATGTCTCTTTCTTGCAGGGCACCCGCTATTGCTGACGGAACACATCGACGTGGACAACACTCGACAACACGAAGGATTGATGAAGTGTAAAGTCTTGCCTCCCACGAACATGTGCCATCCCGTTTTACCTCACCATTGCCAAGGAAAACTGATGTTTTCCTTGTGTCGTACTTGTGCCGAAACGTGCAACCAAGACCGACCTTGCCAGCACAATCAGGAAGAACGTGACTTAAAGGGAACGCGGGTCAGCGTAGAATTGTTCAAAGCTCTGGACCTGGATACCAACTGCTAGACGTGTACGAAATTTACCACTTTCGCAAGACAGAGAAATATCACAAGAGCGACGACACTCAGAAGGGCATTTTTGCAGACTACATGGATGCCATTTTAAAACTCAAACAAGAAGCCAGCGGGTATCCTTCCTGGTGTCACAATCCCGAATGCCAAAAGAAATTCAAAGACAAATACTGGGAGCAGGAAGGTATCACTTTAGACCACACTGAGAAAAAACGGAAGGAGATCGTTTGCCAAAGTGATGTTGAATTGCTTGTGGGGTAAAATGGCACAACGACCGTGTTTACCCAAGATGGAGTATTTGACAGAACCTTCTCGCTACTTCCAGATAATTCATGACAAAACTAAAACTATGAAACACGTGGACGCGTCCGTGAGGACATGATCTTAGTCAATTACGAAGAAGAACAGGACTTTGTAGAAGCCGACGAATTTGGAAATATCATCATTGCAGCATACGTGACAATCCATGCTCGCTTAAAACTGTACGAAGCTTTACACCAGTTAGGAGATCGTGTGCTGTATTTTGACACAGACAGTTGCATCGATCACCTGGGTCACTGTCACGCTGACATCGATGGAGACCGTTTAGGAACCTGGACGAGCAAGCATCCCGACGACAAGATTCTAAGTTTTGCTAGTGGCGGTCCCAAACGTTATGGCTACAAATACCAGGACAAACAAACAAAAGTGCACATGGAATGTAAAGTGAAAGGATTGACTCTCAATTATCGCAACAGTGAAGTGGTGAAATTTGGAGTATTGAAAGAAGCCTTGCCGTCTGGACAGGATGGAAATTGTAAAGTGACCACCTACGAACCGCACAAGAATATACTTATACCCACACACCATATTGTCAGTCGACCCTTGGAACAAGTCTATCAAAGCAAGTACGGCTTCCCAATCACTTCACTTTACCGTACGGACACGCTGATATTGGTCAGCATATCAAAAGCGCCAACGTCCAAGACTAATAGTTCATTGTCACTACTAACACCAAGCGAAAGAGATGAATCCTTACAAACAAGCCACATAATTTAAGTTCGATGATGCTCAGGTGGAGTGCGATACTGTGCCTTGCGATTTCATCGATGCCGTACGCTATGACCTCAGCGATTTAGTATCAGATCATTGGAACTTTGCTATGACTAGACCTACCATGGAAAGTGATGCTATGCGTGTCAAACCTGACTGATGCGAAAGCGATGACATTCATCATCGGACACCATTTCACTTTACTGGTTTTCATGGTGGATGTCATCATTGCGAAACCATGCGTCTACCACCCTACGGATGTCATCCAAAACTGAGCAAGCTCCTACGGATTTCACCGTACCCTCATCAAAATGAATCTGTGAAAGACGAATATTCGTTCCCAGTGCGATTGCCTGAATACTGAGACTTTGAAAGTCGATTCCAAACCTTCCGAGGAAAATGGACAAAATATCTGGGATGATCTACCACCGAAGAAAGAGCCAGAGCCGGAATTATCTACTTGGGCGAAGGGGATGATGTCAAGCGATTCAGTTGCGGTGTGTCACCTCACGAGTGGGAAGAGAAAGATTCTGCTTACCTGGAATATGCTCGATGGTCTCCGGATTGTCACTACCTAACTTTAGTGGGACCTCGTCATTAAAGTGGAATACCATGCCATTTAAGAAACCAGCTTGGGTAGGAGTCAAACGTTGGACAATACCTAGACAAATATTTGAACCCCATTTAAAAAATGCTATTCAAAGATTACAAAACGAATTGCAAGAGAAGATCTACAAGGAAGTCTGGCAGGGACTTGTCAGATATAAATCTCCACTGGTGATTGAGGAACGTTAATGTCCAGAAATTCACTAGAGGAAATTGACAAATGTCAAGAAACAAATCAGATTTCTCTGGATCAAGGGTGCGTTCAACCGAATATTCCGCTTTAGGCCATTTACATTAGGAGATTTTAATGACATTCTTGACCGATTCCTGGAATGGCAGTGGTCAGAAATTACTCACTACGTCCGTCACTTTCGCTGTAGGGCAAGTATCTGACTGACATGATCATGGATACTTTACAAGGGAACACTCATGGTTTGTCTGTGGATTTGAGAGAACGCATTTACCGAGAGTTGGTCAAAATACAAGCGAAACGCAAAGAACAATTGCATCCGTTACGTCAGCAATGTTTAAATCATTGGAATGCTATAAGAGGATTGATTCATGTGAAAGCGTTCGAGCGGTCAGACATTGTTCAACTGGACGAGGACCAGAGGACTTTAGTAGCTACTCATCCCTCTACTTACAAGATGGCCATACTAGAACGAATTCCAGAGGAACAGTTAGACAATTACCAAAATCTTTTACGCTACCAAATTTGTCAGTAGGGGAAAATTCTGTGCCGGGTGTAGTGTGTGAGCTAGTGACTAAAAGTTTGGATTCGTTACTGGAGTACGATTAGCCCTGTGCTAAAAGTGCACTTATTACCTCCGACAACAAAAGTGGGTATAAAACGGGCTACCATGCCACGACCTTTATCACTTGTGATACAACAGATTCCGTGGAAGTAAATCAATAGCAATATTCAAATGGTGGAGGATTGCCATCTCATTTTACGAGAACTGTGTCCATTGAATTGGGGTCGTCGTGTGGTGTGTGTGTCTTAGTGCTTTGCTTTCTGGGATATCGTTTACCAACCGATTCTTTTTGGACTCTTTACGAACGGTGCATACCAAACAAAACACTATGCCCAAGATTTGTCATCCTAAAAATTGAAATGTTCCGTGAAAAAAGTAACTTTTGAACCTGTGTTGGTGACTGTGCCAGAAGAAGGACCCGTCACCAAGGAAAACAATTCCCTTCAGGACAGGATTGTTATCGACATTCCCTAAAGACCATTTCAGGAGGATCCTGTGTGACTGTGCCAAGTATAGAGACTCTAAGAACATTACACACTATCCCTGCGATAAAACATCTTGACCACCAAAAATGCTGTACAGAGACTTGATTATATTCCACTATGATCGTTTTGATGTCTCTTTTATTCATGCACTTAGCCATTTGGCTTTTATGTATTTTTGTCTTTCGTGTTGTTCACAATTAAAGATGACAATAAGCGTGTCCTGAAAAAAAGGATAAAAACTCTTGTCATGTCTGTCTTCGTGTAATAGTGTCATTCCTTATTGTACTATGGCTACCTCTACCATCCCTGCTCCCTCTTCCTCCACTTTCAAAGTCATCGTCGAACACTTAGATCGTCCTAGTTGGGAGGCCTTGTATCTTAGCCATCACTTTAACAAGCTCTTTGTCGGACCTTGCGGCTCAGGCAAAACCGAATTTGACAAACGTTTGATCGAACATAAACATCATTTGATCGATCGTCCACCAAAACGAATCGTGTGGTGTTACAAAGAGTGGCAATCGGCGTACAGCCTTCTGCAAGAAACTCAAGGCGATTCCATCATCTTTGTGGCAGGCATTACCCCCGAAAGCATGCAAGAAAACGGCATTCACATTCCTATTTTCTGCGTGGCTCACCGAGCGTGCGCGAAGTGCATCTAAGACCCCAGTCAAACCCATCTGGTCATCCTTGACGACATGTTAGGAGAAGACAAAGAAGAAATTAATCTGTGGTTTACTCGCAAAGGGTATCATCGTAGTGCCAGTGTCATTTACATCACTCAAAATTTGTTTCAACAAAGTAAAGCCCATCGTACCATCAGTCTCAATGCTCATTACGTTGTCTTTTTCAAAAGCCCCAGAGATAAAGCGCAAGTGCAAGTCTTAGCTAAACAGTTAGGAACGCCTTGGCTGACTCATGCGTACGACGATGCCACTCAAACACCACACGCCTGTTTACTCGTGAATTTAAAACTAACTACCCCCGAGTATTTGCGATTTCGTACCTATCTGTTTCACCACTGGTGCCAAGACGAAGGTCCTGTCGACTACACGTCCCCGTCGTCGAATTAACAAAAACAACAACAACCAATAAAGGCTATAAAAACCTCGGTCACTTTGTGTCTGTCTCACACAGCGTCAACATGACATCCCTTCAGTCTCATCTTCCCGTTAAATTTATTCGTGCCTTGCACGGCATCAGTCGCGACAAAAATCCAGAAATAAGTGATCGTGTCTTAGAAGCCTGTCTCAAAGAAGTCTTACGATATTTTACGGTGACAGCACGTCAGTTACTGCAAGGCATCATTCACATTCCACATCGAACCAAACGCATTTTTGAGAGAAACAAAGTCGCCTTGACACATCTGGCCGATCCTCGCATCGACACTCAAACCAAAAAGCATATCATTTTTGAAACCTAGAGGTAGCGGTTCTTTATGAGGTGTCATCATTCGTTCCCTCTTTAAACGGGACCCCAAAGCCCCCAAAGTCCTTTGCAAGAAAAAAAAACCCACTACCCGACGTATTCAGAAGAAAAAGAAAAAAAGCAACGGTGTCAAGACCGGTCACAACTACAGAAAAAGAAAAGCCCACAGAAAACAGTTTCTACCTGCAAGAGAGGCACTGCCGCCAGGACACAACCTTACATTCGGAAACCAGGACCTGCAGCATCGGTGACGAGGAGTCTGCAGTAGTCTCAGCTTTTTCTCCTTCTCCGTTGCTGGTGATGCCAGTCAAACCCAATTTGACACGTGTCTTTCCTAATTTGATGAAACATTGGAAAACGTTTACGAGTATAGGTCAAACCATATACAGCTTTTCGCCAGATGTTCCACCAGCATCGCTAATGCAAATTACTCCTCGACAATTAGTATATTTTCCGACAAATCTTGGAAAT
Source organism: Megalonaias nervosa (assembly GCA_016617855.1). Classification (NCBI taxonomy): domain Eukaryota; kingdom Metazoa; phylum Mollusca; class Bivalvia; order Unionida; family Unionidae; genus Megalonaias; species Megalonaias nervosa. The sequence continues at coordinate 1,664 of JAECUM010072379.1, read as the reverse complement.
CAGATAACAAGCATAACGATGTAATTAACAGGTCAGTATGGTCGACAACTAGATCTTAATAACGAAATTGTCACATACTACTTACACTTGCGTGTGGTTAAGTAGTAAAATTTGTGTAGAGATATGGATGAAACAAAAAACAAACATCGAAGGAAAATATCGCTGATAAAATTAAAGGCACTACCCCAACGCCGTCCGTGACAGAAATAAAAGAAGCAATATCAGATATTGCACCAATAATAGAAACAAAAACGGGCTATAATAGCTACTACTACATTCAGGCGGTGAGGAGGTAATACGTAAGTCACTAAAAACAAAAGCGACTGAATCACCAATTGCAGCTTTCTAACGTCGAAAATGTAAAGGGAGCAATCGATTTTGCGTGGCGATTAAATAATAAATAATGTCAGTTAAAAATTTTCTTGATCTCGACGAGGATTTTATTACCGACGATACAGCAACATAATTCGAGTATGTCGAATATCTCGACGAAAACTCCAACGACCCCAATAAAGCTGGTGTTCGAACTTTTAACACCCGGGACGAAGATGTGATTTTATTACCGCACAAAGCGGTACTCGAAGTTCGTGGACGAATATTAACCGCAGCTATGTTGGTCAATAGTGGCTGCAGCTTCTTTAGAAGCTCACGATATCACCTATCAAATCAATCCTGAGAAGATATTTCAAAGCAGTTGCCGGTTGCAAGTACAATGCTAAACATCATCTCATTTAGCGATGATTATTCAAGATGAACTGCAACAAATATGATGTGGTTCAAATACACTGGAAATGGTTTAGCTGCTTCAGGCGAATTTATTTCAGGTGGTGTTCTTACACACGGTGCTGGCGCTGCTGCAGATCTTGTGAACGTTAGAAATTTTCTAATAGCAAATGATGCAAAATTTATCATAGTACCACCATGTGTAGCAGGAAATGTTGCCGCTGACGCAAGAGTGTAATAACCTTGGAGTAACACCACCAGGTGGAGCTGTAGATGGTGCCTCTATGTTAGATTTGATCAATGGAGTTATTAGTACACGTAACAGAAGATGTAACGATCGTTATGCCAAATGAAGCCTTTTAGCAGCTGGACCACGCCAAATTACAATGATGTTGCCCTTGAGCACGATATTTGGATTTTGTCGCGACTACAATAAAGTATTTTGTGGGATAAAACATACTCTTATTTTAGATCGAGCTGAAGAAAACGATTGTATAATACTTGCGGTCGGAGCAGCGGATGCACAATTTGAAATTACGAAATTGGCACTGTGGATGTCTCGAGTTATTCCTTCGATGGCTAAGTCAATAGAATTTAATTCAAAGTTGGAAGCATACACAAGAAAGATTTTTTCCAACAACATAGAATATATCAAACAGCTATTCCTAACGCAACGGACTATACATGGCGTGTTACAACAGCGCCGAGCAAACAATTGCCAAGGCAAGTGTTTTTTTGTGTTTGAACAACAACCTTGACGCGCTAGTCAGCTACAGAACAATGCTAAATTCGACGAATCAGACGCTAGAGGGATATTCGAAACAATACCCAGAACGAGCAATGGAATGTAATATTGCAGCAAACGCTACAGGAAATATTACAAGAGCGTATATGTACTTGATGGAAGCGATGCAAAAATACAAAGACGCTGACAATGGATC
>JAECUM010072378.1:0-16483 GCA_016617855.1 Megalonaias nervosa | reverse complement strand
TCGTGTTTGGAAATGATGGATAATTTGACTGTTGATTGCAAACCAAAATTAAGTGGCAATCAAAAATTGGACACGTCTGCTTGCCAACTAAACAGAAAGCTTGCCAAGGCAAATATGTATATGTATTTTGAACGTAGAGATGAATAATAAAAGAATGAAAATCCTTACAAGTAAACTCTCACAATTACCCAAATCTTTCGTTTGAAAATATTATGCACTGAATTTTGTCAGATGCAACTGTTCTGTAGTTTCTAGTTAACCCATCCCAACAGTATCAACTGGCACAACAACTGCTCTGTTCTGATTCTAGTTAACACCAATGGTATACATACATGCATGAGGTGTATTAAGAAAGTAAATATGTCTTCATTTTCGTATGAATACAATGACTTTATATTGGCAAAATGCATCATTAAAAGCATGACACATACAAGATAAATATGTAAAATATCACTGTCCTAAAATCATCATAAAATTTAGGAACTTCTCCTTATTGACATAGTAAAACAACTTTTAATTGCATTTGGCACATAGCAGAGATTGCACATTGCCAATGGATGGACAGCTTTTGCTTTTTCATATATATATATATATATATATATATATATATATATATATATATAGTAGGTAAACAGAAATATTGAAATATTTGATTTGTGAAGTAAAAAACCATGAAATACTTCTTTGTATCTACTTAAAAAAGATACTGTAGATATCTTCAACGTATAGTGGGAAATTAGATCTGGATTGGGTATGACTTATGTCAGCATACATGGAATGAATTTGTTGGTTGCTATGGCAATCAAATGCATACCAGCTTTATTCCCAGACATTGTTGGAGGGAGGTCTGTGCTTTCAGGTCTCAGGGGGAGATCAGTGTGCATGACACACACCACCCAAACCAATTTCAAATTGAGAATAAGCCATCTTTTCGTATAAGCCTATAGAAAAAGATTGGAAAATCAAATCTAAATAAAATGAATTGACTGTTTTCTTCAGAGCTTACAGACTTACCTTTATAGACCTAGTGTTGTCAAATAACAAACCATATTCATGTGTAAATATTCACATAATCACACCCACACTGACATTAGATAAAAAAAACAAACATCAAACATCTGTCCTTAAAGTCCATGCCATGGCAAAATATATGCTTGTTTTGATGCTGTCTTTGCTCCTCTCAATTATTCAATAGGGGATTTTCAATCAATCTATTTCATGGCTAAAATCATTCTGAAAAACATGGGTCAATTAATAGTCAGTATTTGAACAACATTAACATAACAAATTAAAATAAAGCGGACTAATCTGAATGTTCAATACAGCGTGTCAAATATGCTGCATATAGTTGGTGCTTGTATTTCAATGGATACCTTACACTTATGTCAATATGCTGTTTGCAGTATGTGCAAAGAATTAATGTTCCTTCTCGCTGCTGTGTTTGACAAAGTAAAACTGTGTCAACCTAGTTTTGAAATTTATTTTTGCTGGGGTTTGCTGATAGCCTGTTGTTCCTGAATTACACTCTTCAGAAATTAATCACAATTGAACTGAATTGGTACCATGAGCCCTAATGCTATCCCGCACTTGTTCTATGTGGCACAATACAATCAAAAACATAAAAGAATGTGAGAACAAACATTTTAACACACACTATACATTTTGTGTAGTTTTTCTTCACATTGAATCTTTAATTGGTTCTTAAGTTCTTTTGGAGTAATGAACCCTTTTTAGCATTTTTCACATTTGTTTTGTTTTTCACCAAATGGATTTTAAGTGCTCTTAAGTTCGGATCCGGAGTTACACATTTATCCATATACATTACATTTGCATCATTTTCCAATATGACCATAGAATGAACGTTTGAATAAGGTGATAATTATGAATAAACATTTTCCCATATATTACATTGTATTGTTTTGCTCCAATATGTTTTCTGTTTATGCATCTTTAGAAAATCTGCCATACATTCTACAGCATTCTCAACATTTGTATGCGATCCACTAGATTATGGCCTCAAACAGCTTAAACAAAAATATTCTTACTCTGATTTCTATATAAAAATCAAGATAAAACCAGTTGTATTAGTTGAAAATAGATTATCTTGAAGTGAAAGAAATAAGATATTCCGGTTTGAAAGCGAATACCACGGCCACCCCATCCTCCGAAAAATAAAAAGCCTACCACGTGCTTCACATTTATATAGCCTTTTGTCCATATTGTACGTATGTCTGTCCATCATTTTTGTATTTAATCTGAGAACATTTAGCTCACAAGTGGAGTGACCCCTAATGATTTTTAAGACTCGTATTTTGTGCACTGCTGTAGTGATTTGTGGTACTTAGTGTACTAATCATAACTAAAGTTGTGCCCATTGGTTAAAATGTATTAGCCCATCAGGGCAAAAGGGAATTGTAAATGCTAAAATTGCCCATAGTCTAATATTATGGGTTTTACACAATTTCTCCTTATGTTCAGATCGGCCATAAATGTTTAACTTAATGGGTTTGTCTGGGCAACAAAGAAAATAAGACGTTAGTAATCTGCCATAAAACACGACGCATTTACTGTCCAATACTCCAACTTTACAAACGTGCACGTAGCTTGAAGCGAGAAAAACCCCACACCTGCTATTCAACGAAAATAGTCGGATCACAAAAAACATACTATCACAAGCCTGGTATAGGTTGTTTATTTACATATTGTACCCACAAACGTACTATCACATACAATAGGGGTAAGGACTTTTAAGGTTAAATTGGTTCTGAACAGACATGTACAGAAAGACAAAACGACGCACGTTGAGGCAATGATTGCAGTAGTATCCGTCTGTTTGATGAAATGATGGTCATCCTGAAAGGGCCATTTGGGATTTGTACTGGATCTTTGAGAATTATCAATATTCAGGTCGTTACGAGTCTATATTCTTAAAATAAGTAACAGGAAAGAGTGAAGACAACAAGATTTGTAAAATTGAACAAATAATCTATTTCCCTAGAATACAAAGTGAAAAATGATATAAAAAAGGAACTTACGGTATTCCGAATTAAATTAAGAAATAATCCAAGAAATAAAGACACAAGTCCTAGCAATAAAAATTGCTGAATAAAATTCAGTTCAATTCCCAAAGAGATCCAAAATTGAAGGCGATGACGTATGTGTTATGGTCTGCGAAGTGCTGATATGTTAACAGTCTCTTGTTGAATCACAGAAATATTATTCCAGGTTTGAATTCAGTATAAATTCCAGTGAATATCTTTATCCAAGAACTTTGTCAGAGTTCTTTTGTATTTAAAGCCAAAATAACCACTTGATTTCAATAATTTGAAGAAAATAAAATTCAGCCCAAACTGGTCACAACATAATGCAACTTAAAGTGCTAGATATTAAAGTACGAATGTTAAAATCCTCACAGTCACAAGATAATATTGTTATCTTCTTGACCTCAAGGTCACAAATAGCATTTTCTAAAACACACACACACATACACACACACACACACACACACATCCTTTGACTTAATTTTTACCATCATTCAGAAGTCCAGAAACATCTTGGGATGGCACAAACGAAAATCCTCTGTGCTCGTCATTTCATAGAGTTTAGTCCATTTCTTGCTACTATGGTCCAGAGAGAGAAAGAGAGTCCCTTGAACATTTTTAGCTTTAACTAATAATAATCGATCTTTAGAATATTATAATATGTTTAAGAAACAACAACAACAATATAAATACATCATAGTTTGTGTAGCACCTAACCGAGAATTTTATCGTATAAAGTTGGCATGCTTTGCAACTTTGTATCATTCATAAACACTGTAGATAAATCCCAAGGAAAGTGTACATATATTGTTTCGACGACGACAAACCATATTCTTGAAGATTACTTGGTGTAATTTCTGTTTCAAAGTTTTAATTCGTTTTCTCTCGCACACCACATTTCTGCGTAGTTTGGTGCGATGAAAATGTGTACCATATTAAATTCATATAGAAAACGGGGATTACTAAGACGCTTTATAGTTATTTTCATACGTCATTAATGATTAATGTGTGCAAATTAATCATTGATTTAGAATCAACTGCACGAGGTCCCGAGAATGTTTATATATGCGTATCACTGCGCCATGGGCGGATCACAATTTGATATAAAAATAGTGTTGGTATATCAAACAGATTTATACCAAGACTTTAAAAGCCATGTTCTATTTACTGTATGTGGTATATATGGTGACTAATGGTTCGAAATTGATCATTGGTCTAGAATCAACTGCAGACGCTCGCGAGAGTGTTTATATATGCGTATTATTGCGCCATGGGCGGTTCACAATTTGATATACCAATAGGATTGGTATATCAAATTGCTTTATATCAACAATTTAAATGCCATGTTATTTTCAATGTATGTGGCATAAATATATATATATATATATATATATATATATATATATATATATATATATATGTGTGTGTGTGTGTGTGTGTGTGTGTGTGTGTGTGTGTGTTCTTTAGTTGTACATGTATGTTGAATTATAACAGAGGGTTATATTTTTCCTTTTCTTCCTATCTCAGGAAGGTACCCCATGATATTGTTATATATCTTATATTTTTATTTCCTGGTTGAGGAATTCTGGATGGACTATGGGGATTTTGATTATGTTTTGTTTATCCTGGAATATTTGTATCCATACTTTGTGATTGGGGCATTCGTTGACAACATGTCGAAATGTTTATGGAGTGGGACAATGTGAGCAGCTGCCTGGTGCATTTGTACAAGGTAAAATCGCGAAAAAAAAACTGTCGGCTAAGGTTTTTTTTCGGGATTTTAGTCTTGTTATAACTTTAGTGATTTTCTGGTTATATCCTTTCTATGACTTTAATGACATTTAATGACTTTAATGACATTTCTGCGTATTTATTTTTGGATGTTATACGGTTTGCGACCATTATAGCTATCGTCCCATTCCGTTTGCCATTTGTTTATCGCTTCATGACAAATTATGCTAAAATTTTCCTGGTCTCAGTTTGTCAGTGGGAAGGGATCGGTATCTTTACGGTTTTATTGGCTTCTTTATCTGCTCATTCATTTCCAGGGATGTCATTATTTGACGGTACCGTACAGTTCATTTGACCTCTTATATTTACGTCATTTAACAAATTTTCTCAGCGAGTGCATCACACCGAGGGATTAGCTATTCTATAAACGATTTTGCTGTTTGCGTTTTCGAATCCATTTAGTTGCTTCATTAATAACCAAAAATTCTCCTGAGTAATGTAGCAGCTTTCGGGTAGTTTCGCCCCCATCCTGTCGCCCTCCTTCGGAATAATCTCTGCTGCAGCGGTGCGCTCGGGGTTCGGGACTTGCAGGCATCTGTATAGATTGAGGTGTGTCCCTGGTGTCTACTTTCTATCTCCGAGAGTACTTTCGCTCTTATTTCCAACGGTTGATCTTGCCTTGAGCATTAAAGTTTACTTTAGGAGTTTTACAGTCCCATAGGATAGGGTCTCGGTATGTGATCATCTCTGCGTGAATGTTGTTGACGATTCTCTTAGAGTGCGTCGAGTCATGAATTGACATCCTAGCGTAGCACCTCAGGAGTAGATGTTCACGTCTTAGCCAAAGGAGTGATTCCATTGCTATTATTTGCAGTTCCTCCCTAGACGTGCTCCTGAAAGTATCGGTGAAGATAGAGCTAGCTATTTTATTCGAGCGAATAATACTGGGTTAGAGGAAGCATATGCTTGTCGTCCAGAGCCTATTTTCGAGAGAAGTAATGTCCAATATAATGTGAGAAGTGTGTCCTGATCTGCCCCCAGTCGATTCACTCAAGGTTCTTCAAATTCGTGCGACCCCTGTCTTTCAAAGCATTAAACTAGGACGCGAAGGAGAACATTCCTCAGTCGTGGAGATGGGGGCGTTTAGGAGAATGTGACAAGTATATTACAGAATACAAGTCAAAAGGAATCACGGGGATCTAAAAGAAACTATCATTCTTATCGTTTCAAATAAATATATTATTATTAACACTGAGAGGCTTTTCACAGAAAGGGGTGGGAAACTTTAATCATACATTATCCCACTGGGGGCTGGAGTTTAAGCTCTACTTGTAAATGACATAAACAAAGACATGCAACAACATACAAAAACATACTATAACAGCATTGATTTTATAGTATCTATTGTGTAAGAAATGTGGATGGTTCTGAAAGTACAGTTCGTTCTTGTCCTGGACAATAGGATGTTATCAGCGAAATCCCGGATGGTTGTGCCTCACCATGGATCTCACTACAGTGTCCTAATATGTCTCCATCTTCTTTTCCTCTTTCTCGTGGCCCTTCTGTTTTTGTTTCTTTGCATTCTTTCTTGTCTCTTTCCGCTTCTTCTTTCAACACATCTTTAATTAGGCCTGAGGCTATTATGAAGAAAACGGATATTTCGGTTACCTGTTCGCAATACTTCAAAAAAAAAAAAAAATGTTTCTTGTGTCTTAATAAATTAGGTGTCATGATTTAAGGGTACCAATGACATCTCTCGATGTGTGTCCTTTAATGTCCATATCCCATCGCTGGAGTCTAGAATCCACTGGGAAGAATTAGAAAGCCCTCGAGAGCTACGCAATATCTTTTTCACGCCCTACTCGAATCACGCTGCAATTGTGACGGTGATGTAATAAAGGTTCTTGAATGTATTCCTTGAAAGAGCGATGAGACAAACAAACACTAGGAATGAGAAACCCATTCTCATGTAAACATTCTAAGTCAGTAAAGATAAAATGCACATTTTTGTCATTATTGTTCTGATCTTCACTTGGTACTTCCTCGAGTTTATTGTCATGTATTTCAGTGTATTATTGACGACTGCACTCGACGACCTTTGTTACCAAAACGACATCTTTTATTTCCTGGACAAACGTGTGATTATTATATACTCGTTCCAACAACATGCCCACAAGTGGGACACACGCTCTGTACTTCGCAACCACTTTTTGATCATTTGAATTTCTTTATGCGATATTGCTCGGACTTGCGAATGCTCTCTTGCAAGTTAAACAATGAATTCTATCATTTCCTGTAGGAATGCAAGGTCTAGAGTAGAAACAGTCACTATATCTGTCCCCATGATGATTATGTTGCTATCGAATTTTGAATCCTAGATCACACTGGTCGCGACAGTAGTAGTCGTAGCTGTATCTGAGAAATCATTTGATACTAATCATCGAAATGATAATGAGATCTCCACGAACGACTTGAGGTTAAAGTTACAACTATAACTACGTGCTAACAAATCTTGAAGTTTTGCATTCCTGGAGTATCACATACGGTCGCTATAGAAATGTCAGCTGGATGCAAGACAATGTCTACTTGACAACGTTGCTTGCATTTGTACGAATGTCTAATGTTCCTTCCTTTTCATTCTGCTGTATTTTTGTTCACTGCATGAGAGAGAGAGAGAGAGAGAGAGAGAGAGAGAGAGAGAGAGAGAGAGAGAGAGAGAATCACTGTTGATGTCATATTTAGTAGTAGAAATAAGTTTTAACTACTAATGGAACATTTAACATGAACAATGATAGTTCCATATTGAGATTTAATATTTTGCAAACAAGTCTTCTCTGTAAATGTAAGAGACGTATGTGATGATGTTGTCATGTTGCATTGAAATACGAAATATGAGAGAGAGAGAGAGAGAGAGAGAGAGAGAGAGAGAGAGAGAGAGATGTTTTCCTATGCTTTCGCTTTAGCCGTGAGAAAAAAAGAATAAAACTTACTTTACAAAGAAATATTGTTATTTCACTTTACTTGAAGAGACAGGGGAAACAGTGGCCTAGTGGTGGTTAGTGGTTAGAGCGTCCGCCTCGGATGCGGGAGGTCGCGGGTTCGAACCTCGGCCGAGTCATACCAAAGACTTATAAAATTTATAAAAATGGTACTAACAGCTGCCTCGCTTGAAGCTCAGCATTAAGAGGTTAGTGTTAGGACTGGTCGGCCTGGTGTCAGGATAATGTGACTGGGGGGGGGGGGGACATCGTGCTACATGTCTGCGGCATGATGCCCCAGTGCTAGACATCAGTATAAACTGTCACACTGCAGACATCGTAGCGATATGACTCAAAAATTGTTAAAGCTACGTTAAAACTCTAAATCACACACACACACACACACACACATACAGATTTATTAGCTCTTTTGTTGCTGTTGTTCTTTGTACAATTGTTAATAAAGAGAAATTACTCTTGAATTGGTTCCCAGCGTGGATGTTTGGAATCGGGTCACAATTAGTACTTCCAGTTCAGCACCCACGAATGTAGTTCTGGTCTATTTTTAGAACATTTTTTCCTCTCTCTTTTTGGTGGTGATAGAAGAGTTTTATTGGTGCATTTTTGGTAGGGATTTAAAGGTAATTGTTTATTCTTGAGAATATGAGCTTATGGTGTGGTTGTGTGTGTGTATTTCGGCGATAGTGCACAGTGAGTAATAAGGCCTTGGTGATGATCCGGAAATGAAATCTGTGTTCCATTGCATGTTGTTATCTTTACAATCCAGCCTCTCAAAAAAATGCCTGTGAACCTTTGACAAGAACTTCACCGCGAACTCATCTTTGAAGGTATTTTAAATTAACATATGATTTGTATTGATTGTCACAAAGTGGAAAGTTCAGTACTGAGAAACAAATGTAGAGAATATATAGCAAAATTAATTGTTCTATGGCCTGTAAGGGCAGTATTGACTACACTTTAAATTGCTATACAATTTTTATTATTAATGACAGACACATGAAATTTTCACACCTTGTGTATATTGACTGTAACAATTAGAAAATATAATTAAAATTTTAAAAATTTAATTTAAAAAAATTAAATTAATTTTGAAAATAATTAAAAATGAATTTTTCTCGCCATAATTTCACAGAAATGATATCTGTTGGAGATGACACTCATTATTATTAGCAGCAATCTATTCCTACGCCATATATAAGTTGCAGTGGAGGATTTTTTTTCAAAGCCTGTCAGCGAAAATCTCTTTAAATTCTGCGCCAGCACATAATAGTGATTGTAGAATATGGACAGGAAATGTAACATCCAATAAATTATATGGCCTATTGTCATATAGGGATCCTGAGACAAACACATGGAAGAAAAAGCATGTCCACATACTGGCATTTATGGTAAAGTTGAGAAGTCTGAATATTCCAAAGGAGCTCGATGCATCCCATTTATGCCACAACAGTTTGTGCGTGAATGTTGATCACCTAATTCTAGAACCTCATTCCGTTAATAATAATAAGCACTGCTGCAAAGGTTATGGGCATTGCATTGGGCATGGTGACTTTCCAGTCTGCATGATAAAGTTGAGATTGTAACATGGAATAATACAGGTATCATGATATGTCCTATACATCCACCCACATCAATATCAAAGTATGTCTGGCATGGAAGGATGGATGGATGGATGGATGGATGGATGTGTTGAGTAAGTAGGAGAAAAGAAAGAGTGTGGTCTTTATTTTAGTAGACAATGCTGCTATGACAGTGCTGTCTTAAATACATTCCTTCCTTCCTTCCGCCTTCCTTCCTTCCTTCCATTCATTCATTCATTCATTCATTCATTCATTCATTCATTCATTCAGCTAGTAAGTCATTTCATGCTATTTTATTTTAGAAGTTTTTAAGATTTTTTAAATATTGCTTTATAATTTCTTTATTTGTGTCTTCATATTCAGAGAAAAACTGTTTCGACCTCTTTATAGGACTCATCAGGTGGTAGTAAGTAACACAACTGCTTATGACATGCATTGTGTTACCCATGGATTTCCCCACTACAGTTTTCCCTTCTGTACCATGTGTTCCTTCATAGTTTTATGAGCACTGTCATTTTGCACATGGAATTAAGACAATCTTTTCTATCTGCAGTGTCCATTGGCTCCTGCTAAACCTGTACATAGGAGTGATCGCCCTTGGTGTCTAACAGTCCTTTGGAGTAGTCAGACGTCCTATTGCCTTGCTGAGTCCTGTACCTCAGATGGGCCTGTATCATATTTCCTCCTCTTGCTAGAATACGTTGCCTGGTTTGTGGACGCTTTTGATACAACTGATGGTAAGTGCATTCTCTATCCATTGTCTCCAGCGATCTCAGAGTCCTTGTTGAAAATTTACCTCCAAAGTGTGTCACTTTTGTTTTCAGTGATGATCCCAGGCTGTTATTGAGTCTATGCATTGTTGAATGCACTCTTGCCTCAAAGTTTCTGGAATAGTTCACATTTTTAGGTAATGAAACACTGATTGATCTGTTCACAGCCTCACATTTCTGTGTATTTGGGTTCATTCTCAGTCTTTTTACAACATCATAGGAGAGTTTCATTTTCAGAACTTCTAGCAGGATATTATTGTCATTTTCTGTCATGTTAAGATGAGTCACTTGATGAGGGCCCAGGTATGCTGATCGCATCCACCAGCTGTTAGTACTTCCTCCCCGACAGACCTTTGAATAATGCTGGCATTTTGAGCTGTCCCCTGAATAACAGCGCAGAGTGGCATCCAGTACTTGGGGAAGTTGACATTTAATTTTTGTAACATCACCACTATTGTCCTCCATCAGTTGCTTGAAGATCAAACTGCAGGGTGCTTTAATGTCTTGGCTGAAAATTTTCTGTTTGAGCCTTTTTCCTTCTCTTGTTCTTATTCCTGGAAACATGTTTTCACTCAATATTGCAGAACTACACAGTTTGAACTGTAAACGACCCAAATGGACGGGATCCGACAGTCTTTCTACTTCCCACATTGGATGCAGAATGTTGTAAGCATGTTGGAAGCCAGCAGCAGTCTGTGCATCTCCATCTGTAGTTGCATATCTAAAGAGAATCTCTTGCAGCACAAACTTTTTTCCCATTTCCCTTGCCATTTCATACTCTGAATGTAGTGCACATCAAAACCTTTCCCCATCAGCCATGCTCCAGTCCAACACAGCTTGTTTTCTACTGTAGTCCCCACAATGTATTGTTTCTCCGTAACAGTTTCACAGGCAATTCCAACAGCTTGCGATGAACTTTGACCAGGTTTCTTTTCATGTCCAAATCTAATGGCATTATATCTTGCGTCAAAAGCAACATTTATTTGCTCAGGGAGCTGAACACCACGCTTGTCTATCATATCTATTTCATTGAGCTCCACAGGTGCTTAGCCTACAATGTTGGAGGCCCTTTGCATTGATGTTCTGCTAGGTGGCGGAATGTTAGTTGCTGCAAGCAAGTATCTAACCCTGGTGTTGTCCATTGGTGTATTTTGTAGTCCAGCTTATAATATCATATTTACAGCAGCAGGATTTGGCCCAGGTTTATTTGTTTTTATCTCCTCATACCACTTATACTCTGGTGACTTAAAGCTGCAGCTTTTACACATCATAGTATGCTTCCAAGCAAGTCCCCATTTTCTTTCATTAGCAATTTGGAACTCTGGTCTGTCACATATGTTGACTTGATTACCATGGCGATGAATGATATCATTCTACATCTCAACATTTTCTTTCATGCAGATGATACGTCTCCCATCGTGCTCATTCAATTCTGTCTCTTTCAGGTCCAGTTTTGCTTTGGATGATGGTCGTAGAATTTTTGCATACCCAGGTGTGCCATTACAGTCTGGTGCCTGAACTGACTGTAGACCCCCATTTGTCGGCTTTGTCACTGCTATGAGAGAGAACTTGTCTGCATCCATTCTTCTGGTCACTGGAACAGATGCAGCGCTGGAACTTGGTAGAGTATCATCAGTCAGATATCTGACTCCTTTGTTATGTGGAATATTTCCAGGTTTAAAAAAGTTGTCTTCCTCTTCTTGTACCCTTTCATGGTTTCTGTTACAATAACTGCATGTAAAATACAAGACGTATCCTCTCTCTCTCTCACTTATATAACTAGGACAAGGCATGCTAGATCGGTTTCAGAGAACTACGTCAACTCTTCAAATTACTATTGGAAGCCAAACATATGAGGGCTCCTCCCCCTCATGGGTGGAAATGATGTCATGTACTTAGTTAGTACACCTAGCTTGCATATTTGGATGCTACCATATTTCAGGTGTTACCTTTGATTGACAGGCCCTGGTTTAATTACGTCACACCTGATAAGGAAAACCATTGATGTTCATGATAAAGAAATGGAGAGACTTTGCCACAGAATAAAATTTTTCAACTTCTGGTTTTGCATTTTCATTAAAATTTAAGTTAAATTTAAATTTTCATATAAAAATATGCATCATTTTTTAAAATTGAACTTTCTAAGAAAGTTTAACAGTCAAGTTTATTTTCTAATACTTTCCAGATTGGTGTTAGGACTAAAAACTAATTACAGTTTATTTGAAGTGTTTATCTTGATTAGCAAAATCACAATTAAACTTTAAGTTTTGTGCATTTTTGACATTCGACCATTTGAATTGGCTTGTGCTTGTGTTACAGTGGTGTCAGTTAAAAGCCTGTAACTGTCCTATTCATGGATGAAATTCCTTAAAACTTTGCAGCAAAATTTAAGAGACATTGATTTGATCACGGATGGAAGTTTTGTCCATGGAGGTGAAATTGTCTAACCCTGTCAGGAATCGGGTCACAATTAGTACTTCCAGTTCAGTACCCACGAATGTAGTTCTAGTCTATTTTTAGAACATTTTTTCCTCTTTCTTTTTGGTGGTGATAGAAGAGTTTTAATTGTGCGTTTTTGGTAGGGATTTAAAGGTAATTGTTTATTCTTGAGAATATGAGCTTATGGTGTGGTTGTCTGTGTGTATTTCGGCGACAGTGCACAGTGAGTAATAAGGCCTTGGTGATGATCCGGAAATGAAATCTGTGTTCCATTGCATGTTGCTATCTTTACAATCCAGCCTCTCAAAAAAATGCCTGTAAACCTTTGACAAGAACTTCACCGCGAACTCATTTTTGAAGGTATTTCTGATCAATATATGATTTGTATTGATTGTCACAAAGTGGAAAGTTCAGTACTGAGAAACAAATGTAGAGAATATATAGTAAAATTAATTGTGTTCTACGGCCGTTTGGCAGTGGTTCTATCTGTGGACTGCCGATTCTTCTTACGGATGTGCACTGCAGGAATCACGGTACTAATTCAGTTCCCATAGTAAACCTATGCAAACATCATGCTATTAAAAATTCAATAAGTTAAAATTTGTGAGTGCCCATGATCAAACCCATATTTATCAGTATAGATGAAACGTGGATGTCAGCTTCTGTGTAGAGGAAAGGATATGAGCCGCGGCATTTTCTGGACCTGCATGTGTTTGAAACATGTGCTTTCATTTCCGCACAAAAGAGTTAGGTGCTAATTTTAGTACTGAGTGTTACAAACTCGAGACTGTTAAAGGACTGAAATTCAATCAATAAAACAATGTCTGTATTTTTTTATTTTTTTATTTTTTTTTTTTTTTCACTTACAACTAGGATATGCTCTCAAAGGATTCTTTTTCCTAAAACATAACTTGTATCATAACATATCCAGGCTGGTTCCCATTTCTCTATACCATTAGTACCGCGTGTCCTGTCAGACACTGTTGCGTTTCTGTAGAAAGACGCTGTTAAAGTGATGGTGAAAATAAAGGTAAAGTCGCTGGATTAGACTCATTCGATGGTCGTCCGAGTTATGTTTTGGTACCTTATTGTCTATTTAATGGATATGTATAGCTTTTTCAGTCTTCTTGCGATTTTGAAACGATAAAAGACGCGTGACAAAAGTCGAATCACGCTTTAACCTTGTGTAAAGTTAAATTACCGATAATCTGATTTCGTGTTGTCAGAGATTTCCGTCAGACTCATGTGCCCTCATATACAGAAGTAGGTAACTATAACGTACGACGGAATTGTAATTCGTAAACAATGCTTGATTCCAAGGTACAACTAACATCACGAAGCAGTGAAAAAACAAACAAATGCGAGGAATGTGGGAAAGAGTTCACTAGCTGTTCTAGTTTAAGGATACATAGAAGGATTCATAGTGGGGAAAAACCATTCAAATGTGATGTGTGTGGTAAAATGTTTAGTCAAAGCGGGCACTTGAAACAGCACTTAAAACTGCATAGTGGAATAAAATCGTACAAATGTGAAATATGTGGTAAAACGTTTAGTCAGAATCAGAATCTGAAGTTACACGTAAGAATACACAGTGGAGATAAACCTTATAAGTGTGAAGAATGTGGTAGATTTTTTGGACAGAATGCAAATCTAAAACTGCATTTAAGAACACACAGTGGAGAAAAACCGTACAAATGTGAAACATGTGGTAAAATGTTTCGTCTGAATCAGACTCTTAAGTCACACGTAAGAATACACAGTGGAGAAAAACCTTACAAGTGTGAAGAATGTGGCAAATTGTTTAGACAGAGTCAAGATCTAAAGATGCATCTAAGAACACACAGTGGAGAAAAACCATATAAATGTAAAATCTGTGGAGGATCGTTTAGTCAGGCTGGAAACCTTAAAAAACACTTAAGAATACACAGTGGTGAAACACAATACAAATGCGAAGAATGCGGTAAAGGGTTTATTGTACTGATGGATCTCCAGAGTCATTTAAGAATACACAGTGGAGATAAACCATACAAATGTATATTGTGTGGTAAAGTGTTTAGTCATGGTCCTAACTTGAAGACGCATTTAAGAATACACAGCGGAGATAAACCTTACGAATGTCAAGAATGTGGGAGAGAGTTTACTCAGAGTGGGAACCTGAAGCAACATTCAACGATTCATACTGGAGAAAAACCATACAAATGTGATGTGTGTGGGAAAAGGTTTGGTTGTGCCAACTACCTGAAGAAACATGTAAAAGTACATACAAGATGAAAGAAAGCGTGAGAACTGTTTACTGTACATCAGTGTGGGGCTATGATGTCATAACCTCTGCATGATTGAGGCTACAATACGATCCTATGCATAAAAATGGAACAAATAAAACTATTGTCTAAAAAAGACAAAAAGATGACTGTATTTAAAACCATACAAATGTATATTGTGTGGTAAAGTGTTTAGTCATGGTCAGAACTTGAAAATGCATTTAAGAGTACACAGTGGAGAAAAACCTTACAAATGTCAAGAATGTGGGAGAGAGTTTACTCAAAGTGAGAACCAGAAGCAACATTCAAGGATTCATACTGGAGAAAAACCATACAAATGTGATTTATGTGGAAAAGGGTTTGGCTTTTCCCAGAATCTGAAGAAACATGTAAAAGTACATAAAAGATAAAAGAACAAAAAAATAAAAAAAAATAAAAAAAACGGCACTACAACTGTTTACTGCACAGCAATGTGGAGTTATGATGTGATTGAGGCTACAGTATGATCCTATACCTAAAAATGGAGCAAATGAAACTATTGTCAAAAAAAGATAAAAAGATAAAAGATGACGGTATTTAAAATCTACTGCCTAAGTAAAGTTATTTTTTTCAGGAAGTTTGACAATAAGAAAGTTATTAATCATGTGTCAGGTAAATTATAATTGTATGTTTACTCCAACCACACTTTGTCCACCATGACTGATTCTTTGTGGTAATTCATTTTCAAAATATGGCTCGCTATGCCATATGTGGATTTTCTACAATATGTTATTCAACACATTCCATATGTACTTCTATCTGTTTATGTTTTCAAATATGGCAGCACATTCTTATATGGCACAGGAAAAACAAGGCTAACTAAAAGTAGTTATCAGTTGAACTAATATGGCAGACAGTCTGAATAAAGATATCATATAATAAGAGGAATATTTAATTTCTTCAGTGTATTAAAGAACATGTTCAAAATTTATGATAGTAGGCTGAAAGAGTGCCAGGTATGAATCACACATGGCTGCTTTGTTGATTGACACAGGCTCAGTTTAGTATGACATCCATGAATGTTTGGTACTAATATTAGTATTAATCAGTGTGAAGGTTGACTGCCTAATTTGCACAGGATTTATCCATTATGGTCAGTCAGTTGGCATCCTATCTGTTTACTTTATGTGCAAATATAATTTTCTTTATTATATTATTCTTATTAAGATATTGAAATATATCTGTGAGAGAAAATTCATATTGCCACAATGGTTATATCACTTTTGAAAACACTTTTGGGTCATTCCGTATCAAGTGGACAAGATTTTGGAAAGTTGGGAATTTGATCCTCTCAAAAAAAACCTGTAAAAAAATATATGTTGAAGTACATGTTGAGAGATGAAGACTTACAAAATATTAGTCTTTTAGCACAAAAATTGACTGAGATACAGCTTTCTGATAAGTGAGTGTCACCAATAACTTGTGAAAGCATGTAGATGATTTTGATTTTCACATAGCCTTTTTCCACATTTCTAATTGGGCTAGACAGCTCGTGCAATGTACTAAATTTTTTCAGGATTTTGCAGAAGTCCATCATCCACATTTCCAATATAACTGGTGATTTTGAGGTACTAGCTCATTCACAAGTAATTTTTTTCATGAAATCTCATGTTTTTACTTTTT
>JAECUM010072375.1:0-19571 GCA_016617855.1 Megalonaias nervosa | reverse complement strand
GATGCCATTACCAGTATCACCGGATTTCTCGAACACGGATACTATTGAGAGAAATGCGAGTATGTGTATACCAATCGGGAGCAAAACATTCATTGCGGCCAGAAATGTCGGGGGTTTTTAGCCTCTAAACCTTCTCTTCTCTTTGCTCGGGTTGTCAGCGAACTTTTGTCAGCCCTACCAACAATACCTCATGACGGTCACAGCAGAGATGTGCTTGCCAACTCCTGAAATTGTGCTCTACTTAGGGAGATCTCATAATCATCAACAACCTCAGAGGGCAACGTTTGTCCAGGAAAGAAACAGTGTCATATTTGTCAGCAAATCGTGGACTATGAACATGAAACACTACAGTCAGAATTACAAATCTATACAGGAGGGGGATGAAAAGATGAAAGGAAATTTTATCTTTGTCGATTTCGAATGTGTGCAAGGGGCTGGCATTCACATTCCTAATTTTCGCGTGGCTCATTGAGAGTGCGAGAAGTGCATCCAAGAACATATACTTTTTCATCGCTCCCACTATAGCAAGTTTCCAGGAGAACGTGGAAAACGCTTCCCGAATGCTCCTAATGGATCTTAGACCCTATCGATAACACATGAAGTTAAGAGGGCATTGAACGTTACGGAGACTGCCATCAGTTTGCTACGGTGATGGCTCACGATTTCTCGGGATACGAATTTCTTCTGAAATACTATATAGAACAAGGCGCCAAACGCCTTAAAGTCACCATGAAAGGAGCAAAGTCATCTACATACAAATGGGGCAAGTACAGTTTAAAGATTCCATGAGTTATTTGGCAATTCCTTTGAGTCGAATCCCTAAAACGTTTGGAATGAGAGAAATGGCCAAAGGATATTTCAGCACTTTTGCAATACCGAAGCTAATCAACACGCTTCCTATCACATTTGCCTGATGCCCACTATTAAGACCCCGACAACATGCGCACCGAACAACGAGAAAGGTTTTACGCTTGGTACAGCTCTCAAGCGTAGGAGCCCTTCGACTTTCAGAAAGAAATCTTATAGTATTTCGCTCCGAGGTGGACATTTTACGACGTTGCTGATGAACATTCCGAGAACTTGTTTTGGAGCATTGAGGGATAAATCCATTGAAGGAAGCCTGCACCATCGCCAAATCGTGCACCTTAGAGTACTGCAAGAGATTTATGCACGAGAAAGCCTAGCTGTCATAAGTAATTCATGGAGCGTAGACACTCGGTCAAAGCTCTGTGCTAGCTACATTACTTGTGCGAAGAGGAAGACAAATGGATCGAGCTTTCCAGAAAAGGAGGAGGCAAAAAGAAAATTGGAACATATTCGTGGATGGCTGCGACTTAAAAGACCCCATGATCTCCTACTAGTTTCAGGGATGGTTATTTCATGGATTCCTCACTTGTTACCCTCAACGTGACACTTGTCATCACAGATTGAACTTAGAACAAGGATACCGAGTCAGTGAAATGTGGTAACACGAGTAAGACCGCAATTAGAAAACAGATCCCGAGTTTGAGCGCATCGTGGAAAATTACAACTTGGTGGACCCTCTAGACCTACGGAGGTCGAACAAATGTCACATGCTTGTTCTACCAATCGGACGAGGGAAAAATGAGTAGAAATCAAATATAATGACGTGTGTTAGCTGTATCTTTTGGTGTGCAAATATCGTCACTTTACAACAGGGCACCCACTATTGCTGACTTAAAACATCGACGGGAAGAACATTTATCAATACTAAAGTTTTATTTAATCCAAAGTTTTACCTCTCACCGACTTGTACCATCCCGTCTTACCTTACAATATCCAAGGAAAACTGATGTTTCCTCTGTGCAATACCTGTGCCGAACCAAGACCAACCTTGTCATCATACTGAGGAGAACGTGTGCGGACAGGACCTTGGGTCAGCGTGGAATTATTTCGAGCTCTGGAACTGGGATACCAACTGTTAGAAGTGTACGAAATGTACCACTTTCTCAAGACCGAAAAGTACCGAAAGGGTGCGTTTTTGAAACTGAAGAAGCTAGCGGCTATCCTTCCTGGTGTCAAACTCCCGAAGACCAAGAGAAATTCAAAGAGGAATAGCGTTCCAAGGAGGGCATCACTTTAGGTCACGTTCAAAATAACGAAGGAAGACGTTCATTTGCCAAAGCCATGTTGAATTGCTTGAGGAGGAAAATGGCACAACGACCGTGTTTATCTAAGTCGGATTACTTGGATGAGTGATACCGTGAATCTACCACCCTATGGATCACATCCAATCCTGAGCAAACTACTTCGGGTACCACCAGTACCACATCATCGAAATGCTCACGTCAAAGAAGAATACTTGTTCCCAGCGCTTCGACTGTTTACTTTGAAAGTCGATTCCAAACGTTCAAAGGAAAGTTGCCTAAAAATCTGGGAGGACCTACACCCGAAGAATTAGCCAGATCTGGATTTATCTACGTTGGAGATGTCCATTGCTTCATTCGCGGTGTGTCACTTCAAGAGTGGGAGCTGACATACACAAAATACCTGGAGCATGCTTGATCTCCTCTGCACTGTCACTAGCTTCCTTTAGTGGTACCAAAATATTATGTGTGTCTTCGCATATTTTGCATGCCATGTTGTCTAAGAGACCAGATTAGCTAAGAGTAAAATGTTGGACAACAACATTTATTCATTAGAGAAAGTATTTAAACCAAAATTGAAAAGTAATAGTCAAGAATTGCCAAGCGAATTGCAAGAGAAAAAGATGTGATCGGGCTTGCAAAAGTAAAATATCAATTTGTGACTATCGAACTTTTGAGTCAAGAAATTCACAATAGGAAAGTAAAAAGGGTGAACAGAGTAATAAGATTTCTCTTGATCAGGACTTTTGTTCTTCAGAGTATTCCTCTTTAGACTATTTACATTAGAAGATTTCATTGTCTTTCTTGAAGGTTACCCTCACAGGCAGTGGACAGAAATTTGCCTCTACATCGATCACTTCAACTTTGCGACAAGATTTAGAAGAACTAAAGACATTCACAATTTGCCTGATGTTGGTATAACAGTTTGCTACCATGCCCCAACCTTTATCAGTAGCTTTGTAAAGGATTCCATGGAAGGAAATCAATCGCTGTATTCAGACTTTGGAGGATTATCAAAACCTTTTACAAAAACTGTTTCCTCTTACGTTTGGATGCCATGTGGTGTGCCTGCTAGTAACTTCGTTTCCTGTAATGCGTTTACTAGCAGATATTTCCTGTGGATTATTTACGAATAGTACCTACAAAGACGTGTGTTCCTTTAAATGTGCACGAGACACTCATTCTGTTAACGGCGTTGCGCTTTCGTATCGAGATACTTCTCAATGAAAAGATGAAAAAGATAAAATTGTATCGAAGTTGAATGCTTAAGAAGATGTGTGTGTAGCTTGTGACCTACACCCTCACTGGAAAGATGTATGCGACTGGAAAATTCTTGGCTTCGATGTTTGGAGGCAAGGAAGTGGTTGACTTCCCAAAGCCATTTGTAATGATTCCAGAAAAAGTAGACTTAAAACGTCAAGAGAAAAGTGTGACATTTAAAACCGTGTTAGCCACAGTGACAGAACAACCCGACATAGAGGAAATCGAAATTTAGAAAAACAGTACCGTCATTGATATCGACACGAATGAAAAGCTATTCTGGGAGGGCAAATTAGAGACTGTCAATAGTGTAGGGACTCAAAGAACTTTACATAGTGTCCGTACAAATCCTAGAACACCACATATTCATCGAAATTATTGTTCAGTGATTTGCCGCTTGTATTGCATTTTGGTCGTTTTGCTTTGCATGTTAGCCATGTATTTAACCATTTAGAAGTTATGTTTTTGTTTTTTTTATTGCGTTTCAAATAGTAATTTTTAACACTCAATCAACGTGTCCTGAAAAGTATAAAATCGCTTGACTTGTCTATGTTATTTTCAAAATTCTGAACATCCTCGCTAAGGCTACATATTCCTCTTCTACCTCTTTCTCTTCTCTCAAAGTCATTAAAGAAATGTTAGATCGTTCAAGTTGGGAGGCACTATATCTTATTGATTGCTGCACTGAGAGGTTCAAGCAAATTCGAATTTGTCAAACGTTTGATCGAGCACAAAACCCATGTGATCGATCGTCTACTTATCGTGTGGTGTTAGAAAGAGTGGCAATCAGCTTAAAGCCTCATTCTAGAAAGTCAAGGTGAATCCATCACCGTTGTGAATGGAATTCCTCTGGAAGACGATGGGATCGTGTCTGACACCAGTCAAACACATCTGGTCATCTTTGACAACATGTTAGGAGAAGACGAAGAAGAAATTAAATGTTGGTTTACACGCAAAGGGCATCTTTGTAATGTCAGTGTCATTTACGTTACCCAAAATTTGTTTCAACAAACTAAAACCCATCGCTCCCTCAGTCTCAATGCTAATTACGTGGCTTTCTTTAAACGTCTCAGTATGCGTACGACGATTCCACTCAAATACCTCATGCCTCTTTACTAGTCGATTTAAACAACCCACACTCCATTATTTGCGACATACACGTACAAAGATTGATGGACATAAATCTATCACACAAACAACTATACAACCGACTGAAAAATATTTTAGGCAAGAGAGAATAGAAATCTTTTCTAGGAAATGGAGTGGCCCTGAAAAGGGTCGTTTAACTTTTTCTAATGTCTCTCCTCCCTTCTTATTCTCCACCATCTTCTCTTTTTATCCATTACATTTGCCTTCTTCTTCTTCATATTCTCTTTCTCTTCCTCCTCCTCCTTCTTCTCCTCTTGTTTCCTTTTCTCATACTCCTCTTCTTTTTTAAGCTTAGCATTATAGGCTTTCATTTGCTTCTTTTCCCCTTTGCCCTCCTTCTCCTCCTTTTCCTATTTTATCGGGTCTCTCAGCCTTTCCTTCACCTGCTTCAAATTATTAATCTCCATTTTCAATCTGAGAGGGATACAGGCACCATACTCCATTCTAACCATCAACTCCTTCGCCATTCCCAGGTCATCCACTGCCTCTTGCAATGTCATCATTTTATCCATTTGCTTAGAAGCTATCTTCGTTTATTCAATGTTGAATGGTGCGAATGACGAACGCTGCGATGTATATGTCACAAACACGGACGTGAAAGAAAACATCCCCTCTTACCAACTACCCATATCACCTATCAAACAACCCATAGAGATTATAGTGAAAACCTACAATTAGCGTACGTGCACACACATACACACACAAAAAGCAAACACACACATATGCAGAGACATACACACACATTCACATAAACACACACAAACACACAAACACACACAAACACTATTTTTGTGTTTAGGGACAAGTGTATTTTGTTCCGAGAAGAAACACAAACACAAACGTACGCGCACATACATACACAAACACAAAATCATATTATTGGCAACTTGATTATTCTCTCTTTTCTAGAGATATGGTTAGCCCTGAGAAGGGTTGTTTATGTGAACTCCAAATAGACATTTTAATGCTGTCACCTTCCAGGCCGGACACCACGCACACATCTCCTACTCCAGTCATTCTCCCAATTAATGCGTGTAGCTGGGAGCGCAGATGGTTGATGAGTGGCCTCATCATCCCAGTTTTCACTTTGAGGGATAGTGTATACTTGTTCCCTCTGCCATCTCCTATACCAGACCCAGGCATGATGATGTCTCTGCGGCTCCCACTCTTGCTGATGTCTCTCAAACTCTTCGCCCCAGTTTTCTATCTGGGGAACAGCGGCTCTTGGTACTGGTGGTAGTGGTTGAGGCTGTGGCTGAAGTGGCTGCTGTGGTGGTAGTAGTAGTGGTGGTGGTGGTGTCCTGACTTCAGGCTTCACCTCACACTGAGGACTAATCATGAGGTGAGGTAGGATCGTTTCTTTCTTATTTACCTTCGCCTATTCTTTCCTTTTCCTCTCCTCCTCCTCTTTACTTTTGGCTTCCTCCTGGATCGCCTATATAGTCAACTCTTAAAGCAGGCGCCTGGCATACTCCAGGTGCATTTGGAGTTCTAAACGTTTGTCTAATCTCCTCATGTTGATACGTCAACGTTGGGTAGCCAGACTGACGAACGCTACATTTTATATCCCCGAAGTACGGACGTAAAGGGAAACACCCCCTTACACAACACCTAACAATACCCACACTACAATCAAACACATGGAACGTGCGGACCTAAAAGAAACACTCTCGTTCACTCTTTTCCTACAAACACACTTTATTATCATCCAGAAGTACAACCCTAAAGCAAACAAGCACACAGACTATCTTACAAAGTCATGGAAATGTAGTGTTTATTGGCAAACGTTTTACCTACAAACGCAAATACACAATTGTTTGGCAATTTGACTACTATCTCTTTTCTACATGTTTGGGGTAGGCCTGAAAGGGGCTGTTTTGTTTGGGGTTGTGGCGATCTCTTATCGTCTAAGATTGCGTCCCTTTCTGGCTACAGGTTTTCCAACAGGACAGGGTCTGCTTCTTCGGAAAGAGTGAAGGAGAACTCTTTAGTGTCCATAATGCAGTCTAAAAAGCCTCTGTCTGGCTCCTGTTGTTGTTGTTGCTGATGATGATGCTGTTGTTCTCTCTGGTGTTTCTGAAGTTTGTACTTCTCGGTCCATTCTTCTTGCTCCTTTTTTATTTCTTCTTTAAAGACCTCTTCTATCAGGTCTTGTGCCACTTCAGCATCCTGACATTTTCACTCTCATCAGGCTTTTCCAACAGGTTTTGCCTCACACTATGCAAATGGACGTGTGCTTCGTTCAGCTTTGCTAGTCTTGAAGACATCTTCACAGGTTGACGCATTAACAGTGGATGGTCAGACTGGAGACCGCCGCGTTTTATGTGTCTCAAGCGCGGACGCGATAGAAAATATCCCTACGCTTTTTTGGTAGGAATGCTATAGCTCATATCATGTTGAGGGATAGAGAAAAGTCAAAGAGCATAGATAGTGATAAATATTTTTAAAACAAACAACCAACACATAATATAACATCAACACATTTTGTTTCAAATAACCAATTTTTGACAAAGTTAACAACGTTGTGAAGTCAAGTTAGACTTCCGCTGATGGAGGTAATTTGCCATTGATCTACACTATGTTTCCTAGCTAGAGACAAGAAATATTCATAATGGACACAAAACCATCTATATACTTTTTGACAGGTTCTAGAAGAGCCACGATCAAAATAAGTCACTAAATGTTCTAATGAATATCTAAGACTGCGTCAATGCAGAAAATACACACAATATTGTCCACACGCCATGGAATCTGTGCTTTGTAATTTCACATTATTGAAGCGAGTCATCTGGGCATTTCATCTCATAAAGTCGATTATGTCGTCTTCCAAAGGTGGCAATCCATACGAATCAACATGCTCCACACATACATCGTGGGAAAGTAGACGGCTACCCAGTGGGTTCCTGGGAGATGACTGTCGCCCGTGTTGATGACATAAGCTTGATGGTCTTTGTGTTTGCGATGAGGAAGTTCTTCTTTAGAGCACACGACAGGATTCTAAGAAGCGGTGTACGAACTGTGTTTTTCGAAAGGTAATACAATTCCCAGGCATCCATTTTCTTTTGGGTTTTTTCTTGTTTCAAAGGTAATGATAAGTTATCAATTCAATCCTGACCTTTTGCTTGAAAATCTCTGTCAAGTGATCGTCTCTTCGCTTCGTCTCCGTACTCTGGGCCAAGAGAGATTCGATGCGACGGATCCCTAGAGCAGTCAATGGAGGGGAGGAATGATCACGCAAGTCTTTCTACCACTGATGCAACACTGCTTCTTCCGAGATGAGACCCACAGATACTCGTCCATTTTTTCTTCTTGGCTCATTATCCTGTTGAATTTGACTTTGATGATCGTTTTGACATCCACAGCAATCTTTCTTTTCAGCCCTGTAATGGTTTCTGCCAGGTGTTTGGCAAAACACGAGACTAAATGTTGTTCTTGTTCTGACCCTCTGTACATTACTATCACCTCTTCTTCTTTGTCTTTTGGTTCTGATTCCACGATATCCTACCATTCCATTTCCAAAGAGGCTCCACCATTCAAAGAGGGATAAGGTTCTTCCATAGCTTCTAATAATCTAAAATTACTTCTCTCAAACTATTGATTTCTATCGTATTGTCGAATTCGGCTTACAAGATGACTTTCACATTCTCGGGTAGAGCTGTAGGAGGCTGAAATTCCACACGAAGCTGACCAGATATTACAGGGTGGAAATATCCCTCGTCGTTGCCTTGACTCTGGAGTGAAATCAAAAGCCCACAAAGCGTAACCTCCTGCATAATCGTCGTACGAAACGCCGTGACTACTGTTGGTCACTAGCTGCCCGGTAGCTTCGTACAGGAACAAGTACGACCTCAAGTAATTCTTCTTGTCAAAGGCAGGTTCGAAGGGTCTGGGGCAGAAGATCTTGCCATCTCGACTGACTTCTATCTTGGACAAGCTGTAATGCTCAGATTCGAAAGGATTTTGATCGGGTGCTCCTTTGAGGAAACATTGCTATCGGCGCCAGTGATTAAACGTTTGGGTAACTGTCCTTCGAACAGATGATCTTCGATCTTGGATCGGAGTCCAGCCGAAATGGTGAAACTTCCACTCGTCTTATCGGATACTTGGCGGTCGTTCTGCTCAAAGTGTTACTGATGTAGTTTCCCACTTAAGGTAACACTTCCACGCGTCGTACGTAGCGTCTGGCTTCTTCGATTACTGATTTGTAATTGGCAGCATCAGCCATCAAATGGAAAACGGTACTGCTTCGATTCAGTCATAGGCAGATATCCACCCCGTTCAGCAAATACTTTTCATGCAACCGCATATCCAAATGCAAGCGATCCATCAGTTCTAAACTCTGCCCATCCTTGATTTTGTTACGTCGGTCGTTGAATCCCACATTGTGGTTTGGTTCTTTATCTGTATTCAAATCAGTGTCTTTGAAGTTGCCTACCGTGACAGTTTTCTTACCACGCAAGCATCCAGATGGGTGTACTTGGCTTCTTTTCCGTACGTCAAGAGATTTTTAAAGTGCTCTCGGTAAAGGTAAGTATCCATACTGCTGCTGACCAGTTTGTTATTTAAGTACAAATCGACTTCAATGAACAAGGAATGCATTAAATTGTTGACGGGAGCTACATTCTCATTGCCGTCTACAGGATTTCCGTCACGATCTTGAACTTTGACTTTCAGGTACAAGTAACTGCTATTCAGATCGATGTAATCTTCGGGTTGTCCTTTGATTTCAAATTTGATGGGGGCTGAGGTCGACAAAGAGGAGATGGGATAAAATTCTACCCATTGGGATTCTTGCATTGTCATCATAGTGGGTGGCATGGCAAACAGATCCAGTTCCGACTTGGAACATTTGCAAGACTCTCGGTGCATCATTTTTCTGTTTAATAATCAAATACGTCTAATTCTTTGACGGTTCTTCTGTTCTTGGTCTTTCTAGCTCTGTGTGTGTGAAGGTCTCTAAAGATGTGTCTTCGTCGTCTCTTTCTACCTTGTCCTTGTTGTGGCATCATGGAAGCAGGAATGCGCGACTGGGCAGCGTCCAGGGCATTCATAGGAGTTTCTCGTCGACCCAAAATGTCTTCTCCAGTTTGAAGCAAGACATTGTTGCCTGTTCTGAAGAAGGCATCTTTGGGATTTTGTTTGTCGACAATGACATTTTGGAGAAATTCTTTGCCTTGCGTCAAAGCGGCATCTTTCATAGCGCGCAATCCTCGTGTCATCATCGGTCTCAAAACCGGGGACACAGAACGAAACGTTGATTTCAGCATATCTCCTAAACCATGTCCTCGCTGTCGAGCGACTCCTCGGTACACTGGATAGATGACTTACAAGTCGATAGAGAATCGTTTTCGAAAATGGAGTTTCACTGTTACTTTCCCTTTGGTGAATGGAATATGCTGACGCAAATCTCCTTTTATAGCAATGTTGACAGTGTCGAAATATGAGTTGCTGACGGACAAATAATGAGGATATACAAATTCGCGGTGAACGTGATAGGTGTTTCCCTCATTTTCCTCACTGGTCGTGCCAGAATCCGCTTTGCAAGGAATGACTCGAAGTAACGGTGCAAATGTGTGTCCCACCACGTTGTACCCCACCACATCAATGTACATAAAGATCAAATTTAATCCTTGGTTCAGTACTACAGGGGAACAAGAAATGTCAAACAATTCAGGGCAAGATTTAATGACCAACGTTTTGTCATCTGAACATTTCATGAGAAGACCAGGAGCTACTTTATGGTACTCGATCATAACGCTTCGTTTCGTTTTGTCCAAGGCTTTGCCAAACAGCGCATTAAATTTGGAAGCAAGCTTGTCCACCAGATCCTGACCGCTAAAATAATACCCTGCTGAAATTTTCATCATATAGATGTATCGTAAACTATTGAGGGACACTGGTTGTTTCATAGATGCACATTTTTATTCAAGAGTTATTGCAATTGCACCTCAAAAGTGCCTTGATTTTCAATGATGTTTTTTATTTGTGTAGGGTGAATCATTTCCACCAAAGCCACTTCCCAATGGGCTTCGTGATCTAATTGGATGGCCTGAGATAATCTGACCGTGAAACAGCACAAAGTATTATGGGGAAACACATCCATTTAACTGTCACTGGGTAAAGTTAAGTAAAAAAAAAATTGTTTATTCATAATTACAGAGTTCTGTTGTCCGAGGGGTCACTGGAGGTCAGAGGAGTGTCTTAAAAGATGATTGTTGTTGTATTGGAGGTGACTGTTGGGAGGGCAACTGACGTTGGTCACAAGACTCCCGATGTTACCGTTAGAGTATTTCAGGGAATGATTGGTGAGAAGGTAACCGATTCAACTGCTCCGTGAAACGGTACACAATTGTGTGTCTCCTTGTTGCAAACTCAAATTGGCAATGCAGCACCAATGACACAAGGCAACACAAAGATTTGGCGAAAAGGACGACTTGCGTTCTAGGCACACGAAAAACACACCACTTTTATGTATATGTAATTTAATTACTTGCGTGCTACATTTAAATTCTCTTTTATTTTATTTTTATTTCATTACATGTTATTGTAATGAAAACTTTATTCACTGGATTTGACATTTTTCCAGAAAATTCAGTTCAGTTCTGTTAAACCTGATAAATACGCAGTGCATAGAAACGTTGTATCTTTTGGTGACCTAGATTTCGGATCCAGCTTCAGCTCTATTGTAAACAACATTTTTTATTTTTTTATTATCATTGAATCTCATAGTAATATTCGTTAAGTTCAGTCGAATTCGTCCATGGCGGACGTGATAGCTGGCGTGTGGTTTTGCTACGCCGCTTGAATTAAGTGATCACGTAACCCGATCACGTGGTTCGTTTAGCGATTCAGCTGTAGTTAAAATGACGTATCATAGTGTTTTTCTAGTCAGTCGTAATTCATACCTTCGGGCTCAAAGGTATTATTTTGCTGTTGAAAGTTTGAATTGTATTTTTTATTTAAAAATAATTTATTCACCCTGGAAAATACTTGTGCTCATCAAAATTCTTGGACAAATACATTTATTGGAAATAATTCGGAATTCTAAAGCCGGAATATTAATTTTAGCAATTCAACAAAGAAATGTTAACACGACAACAATAAACAGGATATAGAAGACGTCATCGCCTTCCATCTTGGAATATCATCGGGATTCAATCTTTGATTCAATTGGAACTTTTTAGTGATAGGACTAATGGTTTTAATTGTTGGATTAATGTTTGGATTTGATTCATGAACGGTAAGTCATTTTTCACATTTTTACCTTCTTTTCTAGAGAAATAAAATCTTTGGTTAAATTTTACAATTCTTGTTGGCTTCATTCCTTTCTTTGTTACCTTTGTACGAGCCTAGACACGTAACACCACAACCACAAGGGATTCTTTTGTCGAAAAGAAGTCGATGAAGGAGTGTTCACTGTGCTGGTTGAGGCTGTGTTGATTGGCATGATGGTCACTTCTTTTTATAGTCGATAACTTGCGAAGCTTCGATCCAAGAGTCAAACCTCAGCGGATATCCTTTCCAATGTACTTTGACTTCTTTGACACGACGTTTTCCCACTTGACGGGTTCTTCGATCGAGAATGATTTTGATATCGTACACTTCGTCTTCTCTTTTGGTCACTCGTTGTAACTTGGTCATGTAAAGTCCCTTTTAACACTTCCCCGTTCAAGTCTTTTCAATTTATAGACGGCAGGAGGACGGCCACGCACTCATCCAGTGACTCGAAACATTTCGATTATCCACTTGGGTAAGTAACTTTTGTCGAAAATTCTTTTGGTTTTGCCAATGCACACCCAATCTCCTGTTGTCAACACTGCACCTTTCTTGAGGACAGCCACAGTCGGGGACGTACCAAACAGGCACTCAAAGACGATCACTTCGTTCTGGAGAGTCACTTCTTTGGGGGAGCGGGGGGAGGCGGGGCACAGCCGATGCTCCGATGGTAAGATTGTTTGTACGCTTTGACCAGGTGAAGTAAGATGTCGACGTATAGTGTGTTGATGCGTAAAATACTTCCACATGCGTTCTTTCTAGGTAAGTTGAAAATATTCCACAATGCTGGCTTTGGTTTTAGGATTCTAGGTGGTGAAAAAATGAATGTCTCGTTTCTTTAATTCCTTTTGGGAAGCTGGGATCACAAATTCGGTGCCATTGTCGGTTTGCCATCGAAAATTGTTACGACCACTTTTTTCAACACAAGTTTTAGGGCTCGCACTAAATGAGAGCTCGATTTGGAAGTCAATGGCACGACCCAGGCAAATTGGGAAAAGACGTCGATGACACCAAACAATATTTATAGCCAAAATTGTAGGTGGCCAAATGAGAGACATCGGCTAAATCGGATTGTCATCTATGATCGATGCCCTCCACTCGGGTGCGATTTCTGGAAATTTTCGTCAAATAGGTTTCTGTAAGTTGTACTTGGCTTGTTCTTGTAATCATTGTTACACTTGAGATAAACGGACACTTCTGAGTCGGGTTTGGCAGCACGATACAATTTCTGAACTCTTCCGTATCCCTCATGGTGGGATGGATCGTAGTAAAGCTGGCTGACAAATTCTACATCAGTACACTCTTTAATAAGCCACCCACCTCTCACTGATGCTACTCTGGCTGGGGTGAGGTGATGGTTTGGAACCGGCTTTACGTGTCCGACATGCCACGGGAGTAGAAGTCGAGGATAGTCGTGGTGGTTTTGGTGACAATGGGATGGCTTTTGTCTTGCTTTCTTTCTCACTTGTGTCAATGGAGGAGTAGACATCATCTTTTGAACCCAAGCTTTGAGTTCTTTTCGTTGGGATTGGGGTAAGGGGTCAAAATGGACGTTGCAATCTTACTCGGGATGGGAGCCGCTGACGGTATTTGAAAGCCTTCTCGTGCTTCTTCTACTACCTCAGGCATATGTGGGGCTGTCTTGGTCATTAGGAGTGGTGGTGGTGCTGGTGGTGATGGACATTTTATCAGGGACTTAAAATCTTTCAGAGTCTGTCGAGCTGTTTGGTCTATAGCTTTCTGGTGAAAGAGTTGAAGTCGTTGCAACACTTGACCGTACCGTTGCGACCATTTTTTTTTTTTTGTTTCTGACAAATATCTGGGATCTATCAAAGAGTTGAAGTCGTTGCAACACTTGACCGTACCGTTGCGACGCAACGTACCCAAAGACGCGTGTCAATTCGGGAAAACACGTCCCAAAGACGATTGCAATTCGTGTTGTACTGGGACATCTCGGTCAGCTGAGGCCTGTGAGGTAAATACGGGTCCGTTTTGCTTGCCAACGATGGCACCGCATCCATCGTTTGTAAGGCACTAAAGTCAGTTTTCGTCCTTCCATCAGATTCCAAAGGTTACGTCTGAGATCTTTTGAACCCAGAGGAACCCTTTCATCTTCTTCATCCTTTTTTATTTTTGACCTATCCCTTGTGAAGCAGCAGCTCTCACGAGACTTGTAATCAGTGGTTCCTATGCTCCTTTGACTGTGGGTCCTAACAATAGGTGCACAAATCCTCCGCGTTCTACCAACATCATTTTCTTTTGACCGATGGGTATTTTCTTTTCGAACATTTGGTGAAGAACGTGTCGATGCTTGGCTAAGCATTCCTTCTGATACTGAGACAAATGTATCGTTCCTTTCAAGATATTAAGGCAACATTCGCACACGCTATTGACGACGTCTTTAGAGGCGGCTTGAATGAGTTGTTCTCGCATGGGTAGAGAAGCTATGGACAGAACGGAAAACACGTCCCAAAGACGCGTGTCAAAATTGGGTTTCGCTGGCATCACAAGCAACGGAGAAGACGAAGAACCTGAGGCTACTGGAGACGCGGTCACCATCGTTGCAGGTCGTGGTTTGGGGATGTAAGGCTGCATCCTAGCCGAAGTGCCTCTCTTGCGGGTAGAAGATGATTTCTGGGGACTTTTCTTTTCTGTGGCGGTGACCTAATCTTGACAGCACTGCTCTTTTTCTTCTGGGTAAGTTTGGATCGGGGAGTGGCTTTTTTCTTTGGGATGACTTTTGGGGCATTGGGATCCCATTTTAAGAGGGAGCGAATGACGACACCTTCTAGAGAACCGCTACCTCCAGGTTTCATAATGATTTGCTTTTTGGTTTGTGTGTCGATGCTCGGATCTGCCAGTTGCTTCAAGGATACTTTGTTTCTCTTAAAAAGGGCTTGGTTTGATGAGGGATGTGAATGATGCCTTGTAATTGACGTGCTGTCACCATAAACCGTCGTAACACTTCTCCGAAACTGACTTTAAAGGCACGAGCACGTATTTGTGGATTTTTTTCGAGACTGATGCTCGAATCAATTTGACGGGAAGATGAGACCTGAAGTGAGGTCATGTTGACGATGTGTGAGACAGACCAAAAGTGTCCGAGGTTTGTATAGAATTTTGTAAGTCGTATGGGACGTGTAGACGACAGGCCCTCCGTCTTGGCACCAGTAGTGAAACAAATGAGTACGAAATCGAGAATAATCGGGGATCGTGGGTTTAAATCCACGTGTAAAGAGACGTGAGAGGTTCGAGTGACATCGTCGTACGCATGAGTCAGCCAAGGAGTTCCTAACTGTTTGGCTAACACTTGCACTTGCGATTTATCTCTAGGGCTTTTAAACAAGACCCCGTAATGAGCAAAGAGACTGATTGTTCGATAGGCTTTACTTTGTTGAAACAAATGTTGAGTAGTGTAAATGACATTGGCATTACGATGATGCCTTTTGAGCGTAAACTCCACTTTAATTTCTTCTTCGTCTTCTCCTAACATGTCGTCAAAGATGACCTGATGGGTTTGACTGGGGTCAAACACGATCCCGTCGCCTTCGCCAGGAATGCCTTCTACAAATACGATGAAATCGCCTTGACTTTCTCGCAGGAGGTTGTTCGCCGATTGCCACTCTTTGTAACACCACTTGATACGTTGAGGTGGACGATGGATCAAATGATTTTATGTTAGATCAAACGTTTGACAAAAAAATTCGGTTTTGTCTGAATCGTTCGGTCTAGCAATTAACATGATAAAGGGATTGCGAAGATGCAAAGGCTCCGAAATGGCACGGTCTAACTTTTCGTCGATGACTTTCAAAGTGGAAGAAGAGGGAGCAGAGACAGCAGAGGTAGCCATAGTGCAGGGATGTCACTTTTGAAACGAACACAGACAAGACAAGCGTTTTTGTGCTTATTTTTATAAGTTATTTTTGCTCAATTTGGCCTTCCCAAATCTGTCCAATCTGATCAATGGTCAAATTTTATGTCTGGACGTTTTCAGCAAGTTGTGCACGAATTAGGCATCCAACAATTCAAATATTCTGCCTATCACCCTGAGAGCCAAGGGGCTTTAGAAAGATTTCATCAGACTTTGCAAAATAAGATTCGATCATATTGTTTTGATACGGGTAAAGACTGGGATGAAGGCATTCATTTACTATTGTTTGCTGTTCGAGAATCAAGTTCAAGAATCTTTAGGATTCAGTCCCTTTGAACTGTTGTTGGACCCACTGTGCGTGGACCATTGAAGTTGTTGAAAGAGAAACTTCTTTCTAATGAACATACTGAACTTAATCTTCTAGATTATGTTTCCAATTTTAATTATAAGTTGTCAAAGGCTTGTGAGGTTCAAGAGCAAATCTGCACTCTACTCAGTCAAAAATAAAATTAAAGTATGATAAAAACAAAAAGGAAAGGAGTTTTCAGCCTGGTGATAGAGTTCTGGCTCTCTTGTCCAAACCACAAAATCCTCTTCATGCCAAAAAGTATGGTCCCTACACGGTTCAAAAGAAAGTAATTCATTTAAATTACGTCATAAATACTCCTGAGAGGCGAAAACAAAACGAACTTTGCTACATTAACATGTTAAAGGAGTATATTGAGAGAGATAGCTAGGTAAATCATGCAATTAATTTCGTTGTACCTGTCCCATTCACTGAGTATGTAAGTGAAGGAATGCAATCGGTCTCTCTCAGTTTTGGAGAGACAAATCTTTGGAATTCAGAAATTATGAATAATCTGGAGCAAATGCTTTCACATCTGCAACAACAAGAAAAGAATGAACTTAAACAGTTATTATTTGAATATGAGCACTTATTTCCAGACGTTCCTACAAGAAGAAACAAAATTTTTCATGACGTTGAAATTGTAAATTCCAAACCTGTGAAACAACACCCATACAGGATGAACCGTCTCAAACAGGAATACTTGAAAAAGTAAATTCAATATTTGCTGGAGAATGATTTCATAGAACCCAGTAAAGGTGACTGGAGTTCACCATGTATACTTGTTCCGAAACCAGATAAAACTTCCCGTGTGTGCACTGATTATAGGAAGGTGAACAGTTTGACTAAAACATATTCATTTCCATTACAAGAATCGATGACTGCATTGTTAAAATTGGAAATGCCAAGTATGTCACCAAATTTGATCTTCGGAAAGGATTTGGCAAATTCCACTAACGGAAAGGCCAAAGGAAATTTCTGCATTTGTAACTCCAAATGGACTTTATTAATATAAAGTGATGCCGTTTAGGATGAAGGGTTCCCCAAGTACCTTTCAACGTTTAATGAATATGATTGCCTCTGGTCTAGATAATTGTGATGTTTATATCAATGATGTCATCATCTACAACGACACCTGGAAAGAACATTTAGCAACAATTCGGAAATTCTTTGACAGACTCACTGATGCAAGTTTGACAATCAATTTATTCAAAAGTGAGTTTTGCCGTGCTTGTGTAACATTTCTAGGATATATTGTGGGACATGGACAAGTTAAACCTATAGATGCTAAGGTCAAGGCTGTCTCTGAATTCCCCGTGCCTGTCAGTAAAAAGCAACTGATGAGAATTTTAGGTATGGCTGGATACTATCGGAAATTCTTTTCCACTTTTTCCATAATTTCTGAACCCCTAACAAATTTATTGAGCAAGACAAACAAGTTTCTTTGGACTGAAAAATGTCAGGATACTTTTGATAACTTAAAGCCCATACTTCAGAGTGCACCAGTTCTTACAGCTCCAAATTTCAGTCTATTATTTAAACTATATGTTGGTGCAAGTGATGATGGGGTTGGAGCAGTATTGATTCAAGAAGATAGAAATGGTGTTGATCATCCAGTGTGCTATTTTTCTAAGAAATTAAATAAGCACCAAAGAAATTATTCAACAATTGAGAAGGAATGTTTGGCTTTGATATTGCATTAGAACATTTCGAAATTTACATTAGTTCAGCTCCTTCCCAGATTTTAGTATTTAGCTATCACAACCCCTTACGTTCATCAGCAAGATGAAAAACAAAAATCAGAGATTATTAAGGTAGAGTTTATGATTACAGGAATATAACATTAACATCAGGCACATCAAGGGAAAAGACAATTTAATAGCAGATTCACTTTCCCGTATATAGAAATATTATTTCATGTACACTTTGTGTAATGCATAAGGTTTCTTCCTAAAAAAAAATTTACCTCATATACAGTTAATCTATAGCAAAAAGAAAGCTTTGTTATAGAACTCTTTCTTTTTCTTTTATGGTGGGAAGTGTTATTCATATGTAA
This sequence comes from Megalonaias nervosa, assembly GCA_016617855.1. Lineage (NCBI taxonomy): Eukaryota > Metazoa > Mollusca > Bivalvia > Unionida > Unionidae > Megalonaias > Megalonaias nervosa. Next base: position 1,506 of record JAECUM010072375.1, on the reverse strand, counting down.
TTAAATTGTTTGTTTGTTAGTTTTAATTGTTTTATTTTTATTTTATTCCATTACATGTTATTGGAATGATAATTTTGTCTGCTTGATTTGATAATATTTTTAGAAATTCAATTCAGTTCTGTTTGACCTGATAAACCACCAGTTGTTGAAACATTGTATCTAATTTCAGACCATGATTTAGAAATCAAGTAGAGTTCTAGTAAATATTTCTTTTTTATGTTTTTTTTTTTTTTTCCTGCGTAAGAACGATTGACTTTAGCTAAGACCATACTAGAGTGCGTGATGTTAGGCACGTAAATGTTTCTACGTTATTCTGGAAAGATGACCACGTGACCCTCATGCGGGAATCTGTTTTGCGTTTTAGATAATCTTATAACTCATGTTATAAGAAGAATTAGCAAGTTGGCCTTTAAACATTTGAAGCTCAAAGGTGTTTTTTTTGTGACCAGTTTGAGTTGAGTTTTTCTTTTTTGGAATTAGTAATTCATTTCCCTGGAAATATATATAAGTGCTCCTTACATAATTCTTGGACAAAGACATTTATCGATATTCTTTCGGAATTCCAAGCTGGAATATTATATTCTGTGATTCAATAAAGAACTGTTGACACATCAGAACAAAGCGGACTATCGAAGACGTCATCGCCTTCCATCTCCAATATTATCGGGATTTGAACTGTGATTCACTTAGGACTTTTTATTGATAGGATTTATATTTTTAATTCTCGGACTAATTTTGGATTTGATTCGTAAACCGAAAGTCCTTTGTCTCATTTTAACCTTGTTTTTCTAGGGACATAAATTGTTTCCTTAAATTTTACAGAGCTTCTTGTCTTTACTCTTTTCTTGTTACTTTTGTACGAGCCTAGACACATAACAACATGGCCATATAAAATCATTCATATTCACAAATTGTACCTCTTCTCTTTATTTGCATACTACCAGTCTGGACAATGACAGTCCAGTCAACATAATTTCACAGTGGAAGAGGGGATTTAGGTGGATTTGACTAGTATAACGCCATATTGATGATGTTATTAATGTATGATGCCTCCGACATTACCGCACAAGTTAGAGCACGTCGTACGTAATTCGGTTGACTTTTTAAAATGCATACTTATCATATCGAAATATATTTGATGAATACACTTTGGTTTAGTAACTACATTTAATATGCTGAAGAAATAACTTTTTGACAACGTTGGATTGAATTCTAATAAATATATGTGCATATTATTTTCTGTTCAACATTCCATCGCAAAGAATTAGATCTTCAAAATAAATTACGAATTTAAATTGTGAGTGAAATTGAAATTCTTATTTCTGGCCTAGAAACTTGCAAAGATGCTTACCATAACTAGATATTTAATACTCTTATTTTATAAATCTATTGAGGTTATGTGGGTGTGTCTGGAAGTTTGGGGGTGTCTGAGTGGGATCTTTCCATACCTCAGATTAAATTGCAAAATAAGTTTCGTATCTCGTAATAAGGACGTCTGCTGAATTT
>JAECUM010072354.1:0-10121 GCA_016617855.1 Megalonaias nervosa | reverse complement strand
AAGTAAGGTAAATATTCACATTATACAGAATACTTATATATGTATGGCATGGATGATTATGCAACAGCCAGCAAGTATTATCACTAGTTGTCTGTGACAAGTCTCCCACATCTCCAATTTCATTTTAAATCTCCAATTCCAATACAATAGCAAGAAGGCAAATGACTTGAAACAAGGACATCACATACAAAGCATATGCTGTGGCATAGCTATGAACTTATTTCATTATGTAAGAAAATAAATTCTAACAGTATGAAATATATTTTCTATATCTAAACATAAAGAACATTTCCATACAATTATGAGATGCTTTATTTCCATAGATATCAAACTGGAAACTACATTACTATTATTATTAAATATCATATTCATCCATATATGAAGTGATATTTATAGTACAGATGATTGATTGTAAGGTACTTCACTGATAAAACATCAGACTTTGGTAGCAGTTATAAAAAATATAATATATTGGATATAAATAACATTGCTATCACTACCAGTAACCAGCTCAATTTGTTTTTATTATTACTGTTACAATGTAGTACCAAACTTGCTTGATACATCTGGATATGAAATCAGTGTAGTAGTTTTTAAAAAAAATTAATTTTTTTTTACATGTATCATACACAGATGTGATTGAGTTCTGTTAGAAGAGTACAACCCCCCACATAATTTTTTAAACAACTTGTAAAGTTTTTAAGTCTACTCACAGCTCAGGCTGTTGTAGTGTACTCCCCCCCCCACGCATAAATATCTTCATTTGTCAGTGATTTTATCATTATTTTATCCTGTTTAAAATAGAAGTTAATACTGTCATGACACAAAAAATATCAGCACAATACATCTATGCAATAAAGCAAAATAAAAAAATTAAAACTATATACAGTCCTGTGTTTAACTTTTCATAGGAAATATTAGAGAAAAATAAATATTTAATGTAAACCGGCATTCATAAAAAAAATATTGTTAGATGAATTAGTCTAAAGAAAGAAATATCATACAGGTAGGCAATTATAAGGAACAAATACTTGGATTGTCTTTTTACATTGTTGTTATAGATCTATTTGCCAATACATTTTGTTTTTCACTTTCACATGAATAAAACATGAATAAAGACAAGCTTTTCACACAATCTGGCTTATGGATTGGACATACTGTCATAATTGCAAATTCTGAGGAATTAAAACTGTAAATTCTGGATTGGCCGAGACACATTTCCTTTTGTATACCAGATACGTTGCAAATTATGTCTTAAGAACAGTCAGGTTATATTCCCTAGTTTCTGTTTCAAGAATTAATCCCCAAAAACATTCTCATTACTGGATTCGTATTCGATATATACACTGTATAAAAATGCTCTCTTTTTGGAGAATTTTTTTGCGGGCAACAAAATAAGTTGTTTGCACTTGCTATGAGTAAAAAAAACATGAAAAAGCTTATATTTTATTTGCCAATTTATTGTTTCTGATGCTTTGACCTTCACAAAACTGATTTGAAATTTGAAATTTGGCCTGTTATCCCTAATATATGTGCCTTGGAACAATGGGTAAGGTAAATTCCATAATTTAAATGACTTAATCACCCAGCACACACACACACACACACACACACACACACACACACAGAGAAAAAAATAAATAAATTAGTTTCTTCACAGAATAATAGAAATCATTTGCTACTGGTAATTTCTGCCTGCAGTTGTAAGATGTCTGAGCAGAATGTACTAGCTACTTTATAAGGATGCAATACATTTTAATGTGAGTTATAGGCCCCCAAGTACTATTCCTCAGAGAATACACGAGACTGGGTTTCAGAAATTGAAGCCACACAAGTACCAGTTTGTTACTTTGTGAAAAAAAATGGGGTCATTATGAGAAAATGGAGACCACCTGATGTACCTGCTGGTGATGAGTGGTCAGTGAGCAATCAGACTGTTGTTTCTAAGTCATATAGACAGGAAATTCATAGTCTAGCCCTTAAAACTCCTTAAGCTGGTCATTTTGGTGTCAGTAAGACTTATCACAAGATCCTGAATAACTTTTATTGGCTGAAAATTAAAAGCGATGTTTATAAGTACCATAGATCTTGTCACACTTGTCAAATGGTAGAAAATCCTAATCAGAAGATATCTAAGGTATATCTGCAACCTATTCCTGCATTTGACCATTTGACAAGCCATTTAGCAGAAAAATGGTAGACTGTCAGTTCTTTACCTAATACCTACTCACTCAACCAATACTTGTTGACCATAATGTGTGTGTCCTCAAGATTTCCATAGGCTATTCCTTTTTACGAATATTAAAGCAAAAACTGTTGTAAACGTTTAGGCAATGTTTTTTAACACTTGTTTGCCTCCCAAATCTGTCCAGCAATTTTATGTTTTATTATTTCCAACAACTTATGCATGAATTAGACATCCCAAACACTTTAATTTTTATGCCTATCGCCCTGAAAATCATGGGGCTAGCACTTGACGGTCCGAAAACACTCTCACATACCCAGGATACATGTATACAATTATATTTAATCAAACCTTAAAAGATACAGTGATCAGTAAAATCCTGCATTGTATAAGTATCAAGTAAGATCAGGAGACCTTTTTCCCCCATGTTGATAATTATCACCAAAGGAAAGACCCCATGACTACCCTAAAACAGCAAATGACTGCCCCAAAACACCATCAACTACCTAGGATGCATGTAGGTAATTAAATAAAATCAAACCAAATAAAAAGACAGTGATCAGTAAAATTTTACCCTGTATAATTATCAAGTAAGATCAGTAGAGTTTTTTTCTCCTGTTGATACTTGCTGCAGGAAAGACAAAAACACGCTCACCGACCCAGGATACATGCATACAATTACAATAACTTAATGAAATATGCAGTTTTGGTGCATTCTCTCTCTCTCTCTCTCTCTGTCTCTCTCTGTCTCTCTCTCACTCTCTCTCTCTCTCTCATCATAGATAATTCACTAAATTACTTTAATATTGCAAAGAGCAGCACACTTAATAAGTCGGATTCAAGTGTCACTACATTCATATTTCAAAAATTCTTTTAACATTTTTTTTAAAAATCTTTAGTAAGACAATGATCAGCAGAATAATTATAACCTAAGAGTGCTATATTTATATTTTTTTAAATTCTTGAACTAATTTATTATTTTAATTGGTTTGATAGGGTAAGAATTACAATAAATAAAACTAAAATCTCCTGTAACATTATGTCTTTTGTCTCTGATTATTTCCACTTTCAGAGACAAAAGTTTTCACTTTAATACAAACCAGTTTTTAAAGCTGTTTTGTTTTTTTGGCCAGGTTTTTTATTATTAAATACATTCAAAGGTTCAAAGGTTTTTATTAAATACATTCAAAGGTTCTGTACATTAACAATGCAAATTAAGTATTGGAAAACAATCGTACACTAAATCTGATATTTCTAATCACAAGTAAACATTTGTATCATGATATGAACATGATTTTCCACAATTTGATTTTTTCGGTTTTTGCGACAAAATGTGTTCCAAAATGAAGGTTGTGATGAGAATAAGAAAACCTTTAGGAATGCTTAATTTTTTAAATGTAATTTTACCAATAAACTTTTTTTATGTGCTATTGATGTTACTCTGAAATATATTATTTTCACTGGCGCTTCTGTACAATAGTATCACCGGAAAACATACATGCCTGTGAGGTGCGTAAAAATGGGTGACGTACAGTACAATCCATACAACCAGGGGTCGTATGATGAAAGCTCGTTAAGAATATTACGAGGGAACATATCATTGTAGTTTCTGGTCCTCATTTTGCTAAAATAACTAATGTTTCCTTAGTAATGAGAGATATCAATAAGAAGTAGATTTCTTAAACTGTGAAAGTAAATACTTAAGTACATCAAAACTGGGGTTGAAGAAGATGAACCACTCTGCTGCAGTGTAGGAGTTTTTTGTTTTCATAAAGTACTATAAATCACTTAGATCTTTGAGAAAGCACATGGTTTTAGAGAACGATTAAAACTTCATTACTAACGTGCACCTTAAAAAAAGGGACTGAAAGAGTTACAATGTTTATCGACACAAAACGAATGCCATAAAGCTCCATGGGGGGCATTAATTATTTATGGTAAAGGAAAAACTTCAGAAAAAAAGAGCGCCATCTGTTATCATAATGCCATGCTAATCTCTAGTATGTCATTATGATGACAGATGGCGACACGAGTTGGACAACAAAGACAATACTGATAAAACTTAGTATTTACATTATTGCAAGGCCAAATGTGTATGAAAACAGGAGTTGGAATGATGTAATATGGGAAGTTTATAAACAGAATATACAAAACTTGTAATAACTGACATAGCATTTGCCATAAGACAAAAAAATAGAATCAGCTCAGTAGTTGGCAAACTGCAAGATACAGTGACGCAGAAGGAAAATAGATCTAAGCACTTGCAAGCAGCCATTTACAGCTTGCATCAGTGAAGACTAGAAAATTCATGACTAGAATTATGAATGTAGCACTTGCAAGCAGCCATTGATAATAACGCAGAAGGAAAGTAGCACTTGCAAACTGCCATTTACAATTTGCATCAATGAAGAATACAATATACATGGATAGAATTATGAAAGTAGCACTTGCAAGCAGCCATTTACAATAATGCATCAAGGAAGGTTAGAAAAAAAACTCATAGAATTATGGCGGTAATCCCCCTCCATATGTCACTGAATGGGGGATTTTCTTCGTAGGCTAGTTATTTTTCATTTGATCTTGAAATTTGTGGTTTTGTAACAAACCAGAAATGCGAGAAAATTTGTACTAAACAAATAAAAGTGAATTTACACTACTGGTATTTAGTAAATTGTTTGGATAATTAGCTTCACAGTTCACGCTACAGTAAAACCTGTTATGAGAGACTGCTCCTCACAAAAAACGGTCTCTCAAGACAGGTGGTCTCTCATAGCAGGTTTGTACAAAAGACCAGTTTCCAAGGTCCAGTTTCAGAACAATTTAAAGAAAAATAACCACAATCACTGTACATATATTCTATTCTTTATCAATAGTTCTTGCAAAAATATTGTATGCATTCATCTGAAAACAAAATTATATAGCAATAAAGATAAATCACATTTACATTTGAAGATCACATATATTAGCATATGAAATCATTTCTGATTTACTCGTGTCATTTTTAACAACCTAAATTTGTTTTACCCATGTTTAAACCGCTTTTTTGCGAGTGGTTTGCTTTTCTTCACTTCTTTCAGTTACAGTAATTATTTTCTCCAGTCTTAAATTTGTCTCTTTTTAGCTGGAGGTTTGTCCATTGTTATTAAGGTTCTAGGCATTAACATTATTAGTGCTCAGTTGTAATATTGAGCATAAAGACGGTTTTCACTGGGCTTTGGGAAAATATGAAAAATCTATACATGTGCATTGAATATCTAACAGTTACTGAAATAAAAAAAATCAATTATCTCATCCAGAAACAGAACCATTTACTCAGAGACAAAAGTTAATGGCTTCATTCTAAGAAGACATACAGGGATTAACTCTATCAACAAAGTGTCGCACCAACTTGAATAGACGATGGCTTTAATTGCGATTTAATCACTTAACATTGGGGGAACAAACAACAAATATCACAAGTCTTGAACACTATCAATCGAATCCCACAAATGATTCTCGCTTGCTGGTTTAATAGACAATGACCTTATTCACAACCAGGCAATACAGATTAACTCTAAAGACAATATATGCAACCACTGCATCAATTTTGGCTCTACAATGGCAATTCATGACATAGACATTAGCCTGGTTTACGGACTGTAGCGTTTATCACCGGTAACCACAATCCTTTTTTATTAATTTAAATTATTCTTTTTATGTTTGTTTTTTATCAGAACAATCGTTACTAATCAAGCGGTTGTTGTAACAATTGATTACGTATAGGTCAGTGGTGTCTGTCTGTGTCCTCACAATATGGCTGTTCATAGGGATTCTGGGTCCTGCTCTACGATCAGGCCAGGAAACAGGCTGAGTGCGGGAATAATTAGTCTGGTTTCGCTGCTTTGTATGCACCCTGCGTTGCTCTTCCCTATACAAATAGTGGAGAACAGTGCAGGGAGCATATGAAGCAGGGAACCAGACTAGGGATTAATCTGCATGTACTTTAGTCTGGTTTACAACAGAAACTATCAAACACCATAAGCATACGTTGTTACATGCCTAGACTCGTACAAAAGTAACAAAGAAAAGAGTGAAGCCAACAAGCTTTGTAAATTTTAACAGAATAATCTATTTCCCTAGAAAACAAGGTAAAAATATGAAAAAGGACTTACGGTTTGTGAATCTAATCCAGAAATTAATCCTAGAATTTAACAATTTAAGTCCTATCACTAAAAAGTTCTAATTGAATCAAAGTTTGAATCCTGATGAAGTTCCAAGATGGAAGGTGATGACGTCTTCTATAACCTATTCTATGTTGCCATGTCAACAGTTCCTTGTTGAATCACTAAAATTAATATTCCGGCTTTAGAATTCCGAATAATTTTCAGTAAATGTCTTTGTCCAAGAATTCTGATGAGCACTAGATAAAATCTCCAGGGAAAATAAATTATTTTAAATAAAAAACTCAATTCAACTGGCAACAACAAAATAATACCTTTGAGCCTGAAGGTATGAATTACGACTGACTGAAATCACTGTGAAACATCAGTTTTAACCCACAATTTTAAATCACATGATGGGGTCATGTGGTCACTTAGTTCGAATAGCGTAGTAACACCACAGGTTGGCTGTCATGTACGCCATGGATGAATTTGATTCGACTGAACGAATCTATAAGATTGAATAAAAATTTTAAAACTTGTTTACATAGAACTGACACACAAGCCAAGTATGACCTTGATTATGGCCAATGATTTTCACTCTAGGAAAGAAATAAAAAAAGTTGTTTACCAGTTCTGAATCAAGGTTTGGAACTAGGTCAGCTAAAAATACAATGTAGCAATACTGGTTATTTACCAGGTCAAAACAGAATGGAACTGAATTTTCTGGAAAAATGTCAAATCCAGTGAATAAAGTTATCATTACAATAACATGTAATGAAATAAAATAAAATAAAAAAGAATTTAAAACTAAAACACAAGTAATTAAATTACATATACGTAACAACGTACAAAATTTCAGACATCGGTAACCAGATTATTTATTTTTTTAATTTTTTTTTAGAACAGTATGAGTGGTGGTTGTTACAGGGATTAAATAAAGGTCGATGGAGTTTGTCCTCATTTTTGCAATGCAATATTCATAGCAGTGTCTAAATGCATATTTTGCCAAGACTTCATGGTCGCTGGTCGTGTTCAGCAGGCGTCACTCACGAGAGAGTGTTTATATAATAAAATCGATCTGTGCATTACGATTGTGGTCGGGAATGACAGGTGGTTGCTCATAGCAGAGGTTGTTCATAACAGTTTTTACTGTACCGGTATATGGTACTGACTTTTGGACAAATGCTTTGTATCAACATGATATCAATCAAGTCTCCTGATACATACATATGTTTAATAGGTAAATACTCCTGAAATTGCAGAATTAAACAAGTCCAGCTTTCTCCTAGCCATGGATAATAAGGTCCATTCTTTCCCACATTGTTCACAAGAACTGCCATTGTCCATTCAGGATGAATTGGCTTGATTGATGAGGTTTTACAGTCCACTAATACAGTATCATCACCAGCCGACTAATACAGTATCATCACCAGTAACTTCCTTTTCCCGGAAGGTCTGCATGGCCTATGTACCATATCAGTTGTGGAAGTGTGATTTTAATTCATCTTTGTAGTTTCTATTTATTGTCAAATCTAGTGGTTGAAGTTGGCCTCTGTAGAGTTTTCTAGCTTATCTTAACAGCTCTAATTGCTACTGGATTTGCAGGGCCTTGGTAACACCATTATCGATGGAGTATCTGACACATTGCCTGGGTTTCCTTCTTATAATTATTATCTTCTCCACACTTTATTTTCCAAAATATAGACAGATCATTTTGGCAGTAGTAAAGTATAGTAAAATCTAATATCATCGACAATTTTAGCTGTATTGTAACACTTTTTTAAAATTATTTTGATACTTATGGTACCTATGGTAAAGTTTCTTTCAGTTTATCTGGGCAAAAACAATAAAAAATATCTTGAAATCCATGTTTGCACATGTGTCCTTTGAAAAGTCATCTTATTTCAGTTTCTTTTAATTAACAGACTTAATAAATTAAGTCTTTTACAATCTGAATTAGTTATGAGAGCCACTGCCTATCAAGGCAGAGCAGTTTTTTGTATTATGTTCATACAAATGCAGCAAAGAAGTGAAAAGTTTATGCTATGGTCCAGGCAATACATTTGAAAAACTATGCTAAAGCTGTGCCTTGGTATGGCATATTGACTTATGGAAAGTCGGGTTTTTGGATGCATGGATGTGCTATGGCCTTGAGAAGAGTTGCAAACAAAATATACCGTACATAAATGTACCATCATGTAGTGCCCTTGCTGTTTTCTTGAAATTATAAACAGAATAACAAGAGTTGGCTGGTTTGCTGGACTGTATCAGTGTTGTTCTCTGTTGGGTATCTTCCAGTAATTGTATTACTTAGGATGTCTCACTAATCTGATTCCCTGTTTATGAACTATTCTCTTTTTACAATAAATGGAACAATATCTTCATGCCATTCTAAATTTGATCTAATTTAGTTTTATAACTTGAATGGGATACGTTTGCCTCTGCTTAATGCGACTTTATATAAAATGAGCATGTTAAACCAGTCTGAATGATTCAGAGGATGTTGTTTTTATGACCATGCCATATCTGTGAATGGAGGAATATAGTGTTACCCTTGTCCATCTATACAGTCACATTAACTTTACTTTACTTCACTTTAGGTCCATCACAGGTTTTGTTTTCACTCAATAACTTTTGAAGGATGAAACCAGATTGGGTTTACATTAAAATGATCTACATTAAATTTGATTTTTACCATTTTATGACAAAAGTTTAAGCAGGTATTTCCCCTGTTTTGTTTATAACTTTGTTATTCAATCACATATTAATGGTGGGAGCATCTGTGTCTTATGGAAAGATTTGAAGCTTTTTTTGAAAAATTCATCAGTGTAATACATGCATACTTTATCAACCACTTGCCATTTTTAGCTATCACAAAGAAAAAGTCAGAGGAAATGGTGTTTAGTGATGATGATGACTTTTTGGGAGGCCTGGGGATTGAGGACATGGGAACCAAAGCAGTGGCAAGTGTCAAGGCCAAACCTACAGAGATAGAGGATGAGGAGAAACCTGCCAAGTCAATATTTGACAAACTCCTGAGCCGTGACACTGTTTCTAAGCACCTAGAGACAAACAAGGAAAGGAGGGAGTTTGTTTTAGACCAGAAGTTCAGCAAGCCAGGGGGTAAATCTATCACAGTTTTTCATTGTCTTTCAAAACAAAGGAGATAACAGCAATTTTAAGGGTTTGTACAGATTTCTGGATAGTTATTTTTTGAATCTTTCAATTATGGATGAAAAGCACAGTCAAACTATCTGTAGCAAATACCTGTATATAAAGGCCACCTGTATAAGTTCTTTAGGTCCCATTTGTGCTGAGCTGTATCAGTAGCATTAAGTCCCATTTGTGTTGAGCTGTATCAGTAACTTTAGGTCCCATTTGTGTTGAGCTGTATCAGTAATTTTAGGTCCCATTTGTATTGAGCTGTATCAGTAACTTTAGGTTTCATTTGTGTTGAGCTGTATCAGTAACTTTAGGTCCCATTTGTGTTGAGCTGTATCAGTAACTTTAGGTCCCATTTGTGTTGAGCTGTATCAGTAACTTTAGGTCCCATTTGTGTTGAGCTGTATCAGTAATTTTAGGTCCCATTTGTGTTGAGCTGCATCAGTAACTTTAGGTTTCATTTGTGTTGAGCTGTATCAGTAACTTTAGGTCCCATTTGTTTTGAGCTGTATCAGTAATTTTAGGTCCCATTTGTGTTGAGCTGTATCAGTAATTTTAGGTCCCATTTGTGTTGAGCTGCATCAGTAACTTTAGGTTTCATTTGTGTTGAGCTGTATCAGTAACTTTAGGTC
>JAECUM010072347.1:0-12500 GCA_016617855.1 Megalonaias nervosa | reverse complement strand
TGGCCAAATCTGAGATTCAAACCCAAAGGTGAGATGGCAATGATCCATAACAGCGAGTACTCCTATTATAAATTTAATTGATGATACAGTTTCTTGCTGTGATGTGACAGATTACTGTATCCATTTCTTTCTTACTCTGTTTTGCTTTGGTTTGGTTTTTGGTTTTGTGAATTTGTGTGTGACAGACTAGCAACAAGCAAAATTGCACTCATCCCCCAACCCATTTTTTCAGTTCCACTCATCCCTTGGGAGGGGGCCATGCAATCACAACTTCTGATGGGGACACATTTTAGTGAAGTATTTGTTTCCAGTTTGATTTCTTCACTTATATTTCCATTATTGATTTACTTTATGTATAGAATACTTATCTTTCTACTTGTACCAACTTTGCCCCAGAGTTATGTCCCTGTATAAATTTTACCCAGAGTTATGTCCCTGTACCAATTTTGACCCAGAGTTATATGCCTGTATCCAGGGTTGGACCATGTAGTCAGGGAGTTGGATTCTTTATTATTATTATTATTATTATTATTATTATCACATGCTTTTCCAGGAATGGGTGTACATATGTCTATTCTTCTGTAATGTTCTTTAGCCATCCAATATTGTTACAGTACTAGTCATTACAGACATGAGTCTTAGGTCAGTGGTAGATCTGTGGGTGTAGATTTTGCACTTTCAGAACGTTGATCATTCTTCTGGGGATGGGGCCAGGGGATGAGAGTTATTCAAGATACATTTAAAACAATTTCATGGAAACTATTGAGAACCCTGCTCAATAACCATACAGTATATATTAGTATTATTACCATTATTATTATTATTATTATTATTTCAATAATGCCTTTTACAATTCAGTAATGTCTTTTACAATTCAGGGCATGTTTTGAAGACAATACTAGGTACTTCATGCAAAAAAAAAAAAATATGCATTTCCAATCGGCTGACCAACCATGTTCCTTAGTGCTGACCTGAGCACTTTTTCTCCCCATGGAAAAAAATAATGCAAAATCTTTTTGTATTCAAATTCCCAAAATTGATTTGTTCATATAATTTAGCCTGTTTTGCTCTGTACTTTGAAGTACTTAGTACATTTTAATTTTCAAATCCTATCTACCTACCCTAACCAATGCATTAGGGAACACACATATTTGTTTGGTCTTATTAGTACCATCCCTTATATAGTATACCTCATCATAAATTACCTCAGTATTACATTTGTCCTTTATACAGGACACCCTACACTTCTTTTGGCCTTGTTTGTACAGCCTTTACATAGTGGCTGCACTAGAAATCACACCTGTATTACATTTGTCCTTTATATAGTGTATCAGTATTACATTTGTCCTTTATACAGTGTATCAGTATTACATTTGTCCTTTCTGGTTTTGTGAATTTTTGTGTGACAGACTAGCAACTAGCACAATTCCAATATTGCCCCAACCCATTTTCTCAGTTCCACTCTTGCCCTTGGGAGGGGGCCATGGAATCATGACTTTTGATGGGGCACATTTTAATGAAGTGTTTGTTTGCAGTTCATTTTTCTCACTCATATCTCCATTATTGATTTAATTTGTGTGTATAATACTTATCTTTCTATGTGTACCAATTTTACCCCAGAGTTATGTCCCTGTGCCAATTTTACCCCAGAGTTATGTCCCTGTACCAATTTTGCCCCAGAGTTACCCTGGGTTGGATCATGTAGTCAAGAAGTTGGATTCTTTATTATTATTATTATTATTATTATTATTAACACATGCTTTTCCATGAATGGGTGTGCATATGTCGGTACTTGTGTAATGTTCTTTAACATCCAATACTGTTACAGTACTAGTCATCATAGACATGAGACTTTGGTCGGTGGTAGTTCTGTGGGTGTAGATTTTGCACTTTCAGAATTTCAACCATTCTTCTCAGGATGGGGCCAGGGGACAAAAGTTATTCAAGATACATTTAAAACAATTTTTATGGAAACTATTGAGAACCCTGCTCAAAAATCATACAATATTATTATTATTATTATTAGTAGTAGTAGTAGTAGTAGTAGTATTCTTTCAATAATGCCTTTTACAATTCAGTGCATGTTACGAAGACAACATAAGGTACCTTATGCAAAAAAAGTGCATTTCCAGTCGGCTGTCCAACACTGTTCCTCAGTACCAACTTGAGCACTTTTTCCCCCATGAAAAAAAAAAAAAAAAATAATGCAAAATCTTTTACTTTAGAAATAATTTCTGAAATTGATTTGTTCATATAATTGAGCCAGTCTTGCTCTGTACTTTGAAGTACTTGGTACATTACAATACATATGCTTTACAAAACATAATAAACCCTATCTACCAACCCTACTTTTAAAACCAGTGCATTGGTACACTCTACACTTTTTGGGGCTTGTTTTTACAGTCTTTATATAGCGACCCCACTAGAAATCACATCAGTATTACATTTGTCCTTTGTACAGTGCATCAGTATTACATTTGTCCAATATATAGTGTATCAATGTGACATTCTCAGGTATATCATACCCTGACTATACAGCACTTCATTATTTCATTGCACATTAAAATAGCACCCCTCAATATAAAGTACCTTATTAATATACTGCCCGTTACATAGTGCCCCAAACTTTAAATCACACAAGTATTACATTTTCCTTTATTAGAACCTCCACACGATAAGGGATCTAAGTATTTTATTTCATTTTATATGCACCTTTTTTAGTACACTCATCATCATAAAATATTCAGTGTTACATTTTCCCTTATATAGTCCCCTCACTATAAAGGGTCCCGTGTTACATTATATCTGATAAATACATGCCGATCATAAGGATCTCATATTACATTATATCTGATACATGCCGATCATTATGCCGATCATTAAGCTTTTGGCATAGTCATCAGGCTTTTTTTTTTACACCAATTTATGTTTTATGCTCATCTGTCTGTTGATTATGATTTGTCAGTACATTAAAAAAATAAAAATAAAGCAATAAAACTTTGAATTTTTCATTTTGGATTCTCCTTTGTCCCAAATGTAATATAAATTTGCTTTGGATTCTCCTTTGTCCCAAATGTAATATAAATGTAAGAATACAAAAGTAGACTGCAAAAGAATAACAAGCATGCATTTACTCATCACAGACCCACGTGTAATATCCCTTATTTGCTATTTATAGCAGCTGTATGGTGGCACTATACAATTGGTCCTTTGCATAGGGTTTATTTTTTAAAGCAAAACTAATTTCCCAGGTTTCCCTTCCTAGTTATGAAAAAGACCTTGGATATCTTAGGTATTGTTAAAGAACATTTAAGTCCCTTTATTTTGTTGTATCATTAATATGTATAATTTGGGTTGTGGAGTATACATCTTGGCCTTACCTCAGATGTGTAATTATCAAAAGCTGCTAGCTCCACTTGATCATTTTCACTACATGGGCTTCATAAGTAAATTGGAGAGAAAACAATGAGCTAATAACTTTTGTTACCTTCTATATATTTTGTAATTCATTCGATCCACTTTCAGAAGCTGGCCTAATTGCCTATCAAAATAGGGAAAACAAAATTTTCAAGAGTAGGAGATTATATCTGCTAAATGTAGTTCATTTTTGTCAAATTGCAGGATGATTTTTCGAGGAGATTGGGGGTAACCAATGCATACCTAGATCGTGATTAATTTCCATAACTGCAACATTCAAAGAAAATTCAGCCACTGTACATGGAATAGTATAAGGTTTGCCAACTATTTTGATTGCAAATGAATGAAATGAAAGAGATTTTGTTTGATAGTAGTGTGGCAAAATGGTAAATGGTGTTGAAGGTGTAGCAACTTCTCATCCATTTAAACTTCACCTCTTGTTTCCTTGCATACTCATTTGCCATGCTCTGCTTGATATTTACTGCACATATTTCCTTAACGTAACAGATAAGGCAAAAGAGTTGAAATGAAGGTGTGTAAGTGTGTTCAGTTTATATTTCTGTATATTAATCGAAGGGAATTACCTCTTTTTCAATTTCCTTCTCATTTGTTACCTTTTCTTCCTCTGTTACACTCTCTTTCAGTTCCTTCACTGATTGCCTAAATTACACAGCTAAATCTATTGTTATTGTTGGCAAGGCTTTGAAATAATTTCATTGATTGTAATATGGTTTGAAGATAATTTAAACTGAAGTACTTGTAAAGCTCCATTATGATATTTCCCATCAGTACACGGCATAAATTGTAAAACCATATTTTCTGCACGATTCTTCCTATATATATTTTCTTAAAAGAAAAGAAAAATTTAACAAAATAATTGAATTTAAATCAATTTAATGTGATTGTTATCATCAAAACACAAAAGGACATTATATTTATTCATAATGACTGTTCAATCAATGCACTATTACCAAAATGGATGGTTGGCTTGTTGTGGTAGCCTTAGTCAAGGGAGGTAATGCAGTCTGTACTGAAGGACAATGCAATTCTTCGTTAGGTTTAGCCCATCATTTCTGGAATTTGATGGGAGCTAATTTTTGTGGGAGAAAACTGATGTGATGCCAATGTATCTTAAAATAACATTTCAAGTAGGATATTCTTGTTGAAAACTTGGAGTTATTAATCAGCATTGAAATTATTCATGAACTCTTACTCCAGACAGAGTTATCAAAATACAGTAGTCAAGTCAAATGTCTGTGTTGAGTATTCAAGTGGAATGTCCATGTTGAGTAATCAAGTGGAATGACCATGTTGAGTATTCAAGTGGAATGACAGTGCTGAGTAATCAAGTGGAATGTCAGTATTGAGTATTCAAGTGGAATGATGGTATTGACTATTAAAGTGGAATGATGGTATTGA
This sequence comes from Megalonaias nervosa, assembly GCA_016617855.1. Taxonomy (NCBI): domain Eukaryota; kingdom Metazoa; phylum Mollusca; class Bivalvia; order Unionida; family Unionidae; genus Megalonaias; species Megalonaias nervosa. The sequence goes on along the minus strand of JAECUM010072347.1, from coordinate 7,664 downwards.
TGATTCAAGTGAAATGACATTGTTGAATAGTCAAGGAGAATGACATTGTTGAATAGTCAAGGAGAATGACATTGTTGAGTATTGATCATGAATGACATTGTTTAGTATTCATGATGAATGACATTGTTGAGAAATCATGATGAATGACATTGTTGAGAAATCATGATGAATGATACTGTTGCGAAATCATGATGAATGATACTGTTGAGTATTCATGATGAATGACACTGTTGAGTATTCATGATGAATGACATTGTTGAATATTCATGACAAATGACATTGTTGAATATTCATGATGAATGACATTGTTTAGTATTCATGATGATTAACATTGTTTAGTATTCAACTGTAATATTAGTGTTGAGCATTGAAATGGAATGATGGGGTTGAGTATTCAGGAGTTGTCAAAAGAGGCAAGGAAGGTGACCATCTTATAGGTGAAGTTACCTTATATTTTGAGGTATTTTATACATAATATTACTATTGAACAATGAATTGGAATCCTGCATGGTTATTCATAATACATTATACAAGATATTGCTATCTAACAATGAAATGGAATCATGCATTGTTATTCATAATACATTATACAAGATATTGCTATCTAACAATGAAATGGAATCCTGCATTGTTATTCATAATACATTATACAAGATATTGCTATCTAACAATAAAATGGAATCCTGCATGGTTATTCATAATACATTATACACGATATTGCTATCTAACAATGAAATGGAATCCTGCATTGTTATTCATAATATATTATACACGATATTGCTATTAGATAATGAAATGGAAAAAAAGATTATTCATAATGTTGTATACACATAATGCTATTAAATAATGAAATGACATCAGCAAATATTGTTGTCTTATAAACAGGTCTATTTTATACTGAGTTGTCTTACAATGAGGGTATACTGTATATTGTATTGTTAAATCTCTGTATAGTAATCACTGTGCTAATGGCCAAAAGTGACCTGTATATATAAATGGCATTTATTACTCGGTCGATAAAGAATCAATATTTTCTGTTCATACTCTGCACTGAAAGAAATAAACTCATACATCTCCACATTTAAAAAATGAATTAATAAAAACCTGACAGTAACATTAATAAATCATATACCATATACATACATACATATATATATATATATATATATATATAAGTCTGATCCAATTCCAAACAACATAGACCCTGGTCTGTTGTTTCATAATACACTGTCACATCAGGGTCTAGGTTTGTCTTACTGATTACACCTAACAATCTGCATGGACTCAGATCTGCTGGCACATTATGTTATGGCATACCTGTGTCTATACAGTTTGCAGTTGGATCTGACATGTGAGTATTTATGGCATGTTTAGGACTATTTAGGGTGACCGTTTGGAGCCATTTAGGGTGACTGTTTAGGACCTGTTAATGTGACCATTGACAAAATTGGGTAAGGGACTACATACCATTTATACAGCAAAAATAGATAGGACTTAGTTAATTTGTCTGGTATGAACAAATGTTATTTATACAGAGGTTACTGTTAATACAGGTTTTGACAATGTTCAGGTCGATATATAAGCACAGAAAAGGAACCATGTGCTATGTCAACCAGAATATCAATGGGCTAAACAGGTACTACTTACTGGCCAGATTATACTTCAACAGTAATACACAGACCATGATACTAATACTACTGCCACTGCTACTACTACCAGTAATAATCACTTTAATAATAATAATAACAGTAGTAATAATGATAATAATAATAATTATAATAATAACTGTGCTTAGGATTGACATACATTAAAAAATAAAATACATGTACTTATAAAATCAATAAAAACGTTGCATGTGACACAGCATGCATGCGACAACTATAATGCACATAAAACACAACATGTGACACAGCATGCATGCAACAACTATAATGCACATTAAACACAACATGTGACACAGCATGCATGCAACAACTATAATGCACATGAAACACAACATGTGACACAGCATGCATGCAACAACTATAATGCACACAAACCACATGACACAGGACACACACACACACACAACTATAATGCAGATATAAAACACAACATGTGATACAGCACACACACACAAGACAACTATAATACAGAAAGACCTCAACACAACAGTTCACACACACACACACACACATTCAAGAACTATAATACAAACACATAAAACAACATGCAAAATTAAAGCAGAATAATACATAAAAACTACAACATATATGCCAGCGATATGAACAGGTGACATTTATACAGAGGTGGCTGCTAATACAGGCTTAAATTAGAAATTCTAATTAGAAAAGTATAAAAATCCTTTGCTAGCCTAAAATTACAAATTCTATATTAGATTAACATTGCAAAATTATATATTAGACCAAAATTACAAATTCTGTATTAGACTAAAATTTCAAGTCATTTATTGGACTAAAATGTAAAAATTGTATAATCAACTAAAATTGAATCATCCATATTAAACTTATATTAAAGATTCTATAGTAGACTAAAATTTAAAAATAAAACATATATTTGAATAAGATGTAAAAAAATTGACTAAAATTACAAATTATATATAACACTAAAATAAAAAATCCTGTAATCGACTAAAATTAAAAACTATATTACACTAAAATTTAATATTATATATTAGACTTTAAAAAATATTATGTAAGCAACAAAATACAAAGTCTATGTTAGACTAAAAGTTAAAAATAATTCTACCATCAACTAAAATTAAAATTTCTATAATAGACTAAAATTATAATTTTATATTAAAAAGAAATACAAATTCTATATTAGACAAATATCAGACATATTTTATAATAAGCTAAAATTGAAAAAATCTATATTAGACTAAATTAAAATCTCCATATAAAACAAAAATAATTAAAATCTATATCATACTAAAATGAAAAACTCTATATTAGACTAAAATTGCAAATTCTAAATTAGGCTAAAATTAAAAATTCCATTAGACTATTTAAAAAGTCTATATTGCAATAAAATAAAAAATTCTAAATTAGACTAAATTCAAATTTTTATATTAGACTAAATTAAAAATTCTGTATTACAGTAAATTAAAAATTATATACTAGACTAAATTAAAAATTCTGTAAGACAGTAAATTAAAAATGCCATATATTACAGCAAATCAAAAATTCTGTATTACATTAAATTAAAAATTCTATGTTAGATCAAAATTAAAATATCTGTATTAGGCGAATTTAAAAATTCTATATTAAATAAAAATTAAAAAGTGTAAATTAGACTAATTTTAAAAATACTAGATCAGATGAAATTTCAAATTACATATTAGACTCAAATTAGGATATCAATATTGGACTAAAATTAAACATTCTATATTAGACTAAATTAAATATTTTATATATACTTAAATTAAAAAACTTATATTAAACAAAAAATAAAAATCCTAGATTAGACTAAAATTAAAAACTCTATATTAGACTCCAACTAAAAATCCTAAATTTTGCTAAATCAAAAATCCTATATTAGACTAAAATTAAAAATCCTAAATTATACTAAAGTTAAAATCCTATATTAGACTAAAATTAAAACTCCTACATAAGATTAAAATTAAAAATCCTCTATTAGGCTAAAATTAAAAATCCTATATTAGACTAAAATTAAAATCCTATAATAGACTAAACTTAAAAATCCTAAATTTTACTAAAATTAAAAATCCTATATTAGACTCAAATTAAAATCCTGAATCAATCTGATTAAAATCAGATCTTCACCATTAAACATGAAGGTCTGACGGTGACCACTTAGGGATCATGTTCTGGTAATCTATGTTGTTAACATAATCACTAATTTTATCAACCAATCAGATTAATTCTTATATCATTGAGTTTGGAGAGAGAGCAGTGTGGATGATGAAGAGCATGAATGTGTATCAAATGATTTGATTTACTTTCAGATTCTTGAAAGCTGCAGGTCCATTGGCTAATTCAAAGGTGACCAGAACATGACCCTCAGCCGGTCATCATCAGATCTTCACGTAGGACAGTAGAGATCTTATTTTAGTCAGATTGATTCCTATATTAAACTAAAATAAATAATTATATATTTTACTAAATGTAAAATTTTCATTATTCAACAAAAATTAAGAATGCTATAATAGAGTGAAACTAAACATGATTTATTAGATTAAAATTAAAAATCCCATATTGGATTAAAATATCTAAATTGTATACCCGGTAAATGACTATAATTAAACAATCTATATTAGACTATAATTAAAAATTCTATTTTAGACTAAAATTAAACAATCTATATTAGACTAAAATAATTTTAAAAAATTATATGATCAACTAAAATTACAAAGTCTATATTGGACTAAATTAAAAATTGCATATTAAACAAAATAAATTTTTTCTATTAGACTAAATTTGAAAATTCTAAATAAAATTAAAATTACAGAGTCTAAGTCAGACTAGAACTCAAAATTATGTTAAACTAATATTTAAGCATTATATTAGAATAAAAGAAACAATTTTATTTGAGACTATATTAAAATTATATTAGAGTCAAATTAAAATTTATATCTTAGACTAAATTATAAATTCTGTATCAGACTAATGTTAAAAATTCTATATTAGACCACAATAAAAATTATGTATTAGGCTAAAAAAAAATATAGAATTTATTAGACTAATACTTAAAAATTAATATCAGACAAAATTTAAAAAATTCTGTATTAGACTAAATTTATAAAAGTTTTTAGACGAAAATTAAAAACTGTATAGTAGACTAATTTTTAAAATGCTATATCAGACTAAATTAAAAGTTCTGTATTAAGATTAAAAATTATATATCAGACAAAAATTAAAAACCCTATATTAGACTAAAATTATACATTCTTTATTTCACTAAGATGTAAAAAAAAACCTTTTATCAATAAAAATTAAAAGTACTATATTAGAAAAAGATTGAAAATTCTATATTGGACTAAAATGTAAAAATTATATAATTGACTGAAAAATAAAAAACTGTATTTAAGTCTGAAATTAAACACTCTATCTTAAATTAAAATTAAAAAATCTATATTGGACTAAAACATTTTAAAAAATTATAATCTACTAAATTTACAAATTCTATATTAGACTAAAAGTAAAACATTCTTAAATCAAATAAAATTAAAAATTATATCATAAAATATTATTACAATTTCCATATTACACTAATACTGGAAAAATTATATATTAGACTCGATTAAAAATTCTACAGTGAACACAAATACAAAATCTATACTAAACTAAACTTGCAAATTCTATATTACGCTAAAAATAATTTTATTTTAGACTGAAATTAACAATTCTATATTAGGTTAAAATTACAAATTCTAAATTAAACTAAAATTCAAAATCCAATATTATCTAAAAATTGAGATTCTGGTAGACTAATTGTAAAAAAGTCTATTTTACAATACAATTTAAAATTCTTTCCTTGACATAAATAAAAAATATATCTTAGACTAAATTTAAAATTATATATCAAACTAAATTACAAATTATATATTAGACTAAATTATAAATTCTTTTTAAGACTAATATTAAAAGTTCTGTATTAGTCTAAAAGTAAAAATTATCTATTAGATTAAATTATAAAATCTATATTAATCTAAAATTAAAAAATGCTTTATTAGACTAAATTAAAATTCTCTATTTGACTACAATTGATAAATCTATAATAGACTATTATTAAAACTTTTATTTCAACTAAAATTAACATTTTATATTAGACTAATTTTAAAACATTTACGTGTTGGACTAAATTTAAAATTATATATTTATCAGACTAAAGTTAAAACAATTTGTATTGGACTAAAATTAAAAATTCTGTATATGACTAAAATAAAATTTCTATATTAGGCTAAAATTATATACTTTATATTAGACTAAAGTAGAAATTCTATATTAGACAAAATGGAAACTTATATATTTAATATGCTAAAATTTACAAATCTATATTAGACAAAAATAAAAAAATATATATTTGACTAAATTAAAAACTATATATTAAACTAAATTAAAATTATGTATTATACTATTTTAAAAGGTTGTAAACTCTGTATTGGACTAAAATTTAAAATTCAATATTAGACAAAATGTGAAATCAAATAATGAAGTAAAATTTTTAATTCGTTATTAGACTAAGACATTACTTCTGAGTATTACAAATTGGACTAAAATGTAAAAATTATGTTATTGACTGAGAAAATAAAAACTTTATGTATCTTAGACTAAAATTAAAATATCTATATTGGACTAAAAATTTAAAAAAAATTATAATCTACTAAATTTACAAATTCTATATGAGACTAAAAGTAATACATTCTAAAATCAACTAAAATTAATGATTATATCTTACAATATTATTACAACTTCCATGTTAGACTAATATTGGAAAAATTATATATCAGACTCAATTCAAAATTCTACAGTGAACACAAATACAAAATCTATACTAGACTAAACTTGCAAATTCAAAATCACACATTCTAAATTAAACTAAAATTCAAAATCCAATATTAGACTAAAAATTGAGATTCTGGTAGACTAATTGTAAAAAAAAAGTCTGTATTACAATAAAATTGAAAATTCTCTCTTTGACTACATTAAAAATTATATATTAGACCAAATTACAAAATCCTATATTAGACTAAATCATAAATTATTCTTTAGACTAATATTAAAAGTTCTGTATTAGGCTAAAAGTAAAAATTCTATATTAGATTAAATTATAAAATCTATATTAGTCTAAAATTAAAAAATTGCTTTATTAGGCTAAATCTAAATTCTCTATTTGACTAAAATAGAAAATTCTATATTAGACTGATATTAAAATTTTTTTATTAGACTAAAATTAAATATTTTATATAGATTAATTTTAAAAAATTCTGCATTGGACTAAATTTAAAATTATTTATTTATTAGACTAAAATTTAAATATCTGTATTTGACTAAAATTAAAATTATATATATATCACTTAAACAAAAATTTCTATATTAAGCTAAACTTAAAAACTGTGTATTAGGCTAAAATATAAATTCTATATTAGACAAAATTAAAAATTATATATTTAATAAACTATAAGTTACAAATCTATATTAGACAAAAATTAAAAATTATATATTTGACTAAATTAAAAGTTATATATTAAACTAAATTAAACTTCTATATTAGACTAAAATTAAAAATTCAGTATTATGCTATTTTAAAAAAAATTAAACTCTGTATTGGACAAAATTTTAAATTTTACGTTAGACAAAATGTCAAATTAAATATTGAACCAAAATTTTAAATTCATTATTAGACTAAAATATTACTTCTGAGTGTTACACATTATTATCTTATTTCAATACTAAATACATCTCTACAAACCAAGTGAAGCTATAAAATCTTATTTCATAATGAAACATATTACTAAAAACCAATTCAAACTAGTAAAATCTTATTTCAGAACTAGACATAATACATAAAACCAACTGACACTAGTACAATCTAATTACAGAATTGAACATATCACTAAATACAATTTAAATATTTAAAATCTTATTTCAAAATTAAACATATCACTAAAAACCAATTTAAACAAGTAATAAGTCATTGAA
>JAECUM010072345.1:0-10837 GCA_016617855.1 Megalonaias nervosa | reverse complement strand
TATATATATATATATATATATATATATATATATATATATAAATTAACAACATTTCCGAAGTTTTAAAATATGCCGATTAAATGTTTGAAAAGATTGATAATCTTTCTGAAAAATTAACTGCAGAATAGAATTCCAAAAATTATATTGTTGCCTTATGTTATAGATGGAATTAGGTTTAATGCCAAGCAAACATTCTTTTAAATATCTACCTCGGATCGGTTTATTGATGGGAAAATGTCGTTGATAAAATAGTGGAATTTGGACTCAACTTATCAATGCGCAACTGGATCAAGGGGCGTATTCTCGTTACGAATATGGAGTGGGATTACCGCCATAATTCTATGCGTGTATTTTCTAATCTTCCTTAATGCATTATTGTAAATGGCTGCTTGCAAGTGCTACTTTCATAAATCTATCCATGTATTTTATATTCTCCATTGATGCCGATTGTATTTAGCAGTTTGCAAGTGATACTTTCCTTCTGCGTTATTGTAAATGGGTGCTTGCAAGTGCTACATACATAATTCTAGTCATAAATTTTCTATTTATTGATGCAAGCTGTAAATGGCTGCTTGCAAGTGCTTAGATCTACTTTCCTTCTGCGTCATTGTATCTTGCAATTTGCCAACTACTGAATTGATTCTGTAGTTTGTCGTATTGCAAACGCTGTGTCGGTTATTACAAGTTTTAATATTCTATTACACAGATTGCACCTTCTAAAATTATGATTATAATGTAGCATCATGCACGTTGCAAGTTAGCATCACGGAAGTAGCATAAAATAATGCCTCATTATGACTACAGATATCGATGTGACACGTCAGTTTCTTACAATACGACTACTCCCCTGAGCCTAGCAACAAGAGGTTATACCACTTTACGGCATGTTTGGGCGTCTTATTTCAAATATCATTCGAATTATATTACCGCATTTCAGGCAACTGATTTCTCAGAGTATTAACATTCGGAAGAGAGGTGGCCTGCAAGAAGCACAAAACAAATTAAATGTATCAAATTGTATACAATTAAATGTATTTACACAATGTTATATTTCCGCTGACCTTTCCATCCCACTTTTTATTTGGACATTTTGTGGGTGTAAGACTGTACTTACCGCTACCACACAGTGGCAGAATGGGGTAGCCGCTTACAAGCAAGGTCTAAGGACCTTATTTGTTTATATATTCTCATTCACAATGTTATCAATTTAGAGCATGTTTATTGTTTAGAGTAATGCAGTGCAAATTCTGCTTTTAGTATCAGTAGAGACCTCATAAGGTTTGAACAAATTGCAGATAATTGCACCTCAAGGCCATACTTTCTCTTTCTTGCTTATTCACGAGAGAGAGAGAGAGAGAGAGAGAGAGAGAGAGAGAGAGAGAGAGAGAGTACATTACAGAGATGAGGATTCTGTTTATTCTCTCATCCCTATGAAATTAATTTTTACTGTTAATCTGCAGTTTACAGTGGCAGTTTAATTATATATATATATATATATATATATATATATATATATATATATATATATATATATATATATAAAACAAGAAGTAATGTAAATATTCAAATTGTACAGAATTCTTATATATGTATGGCATGGATGATCATACAATATCCCTCCATAAATAGCCAGCATGTATTGTCACTAGTTGTCTGTCACAAGTATCTCATATCTCCAATTTCATTTTAAATCTCCAATACCAATACAACAGCAAGAGGCAAATGACTTGAAACAAGGACATCAGATACAAAGCATATACTGTAGCATAGCTACATGCTAGAAATATATAAACTTATTTCATTATATAAGAAAATATATTCCAACAGTATGAAAGACTAAACATGAAGAACATTTCCTTACAATTATGAGATGCTTTATTTCCACAGACATCAAACTGGGAACTACGTGTTTTATTATTTAAAATCGTATTCATCCATATATGAAGCGATATTTATGGTACAGATAAGATGATTGATTGTAAGGTACTTCACTGATAAAACATCAGACTCCTTTGGTAGGAATTATAAAAATTTAATATATTGAATATAAATAACGTTGCTACCGCTACCAGTAACCAGCTCAATTTTATTACTACCGCTACAATACAGTACCAAACTTGCTTGATACGTTTGGATATGAAATTAATGAAGTAGTTAAAAAGATTAATACAAATTTTTGCATCTATCTTCAACAGATGTGATCGTTTTCTGGTAGAAGAGTAAGCCTCCCCCCCCACGCACACATAATTTAAAAAAAGAAACTTTAAAATTTTTAAGGCTACTCACAGCTCAAGCTGTTGTGGCATCCATCCCCCCAGCCTAAACATCTTCATTTGTCAGTGATATTATCATTAATTTATCCTGTTTATAATATAAGTTATTATTGCCATGATGCAAACAATATTAGCACAATACAACTATGCAATAAAGCAAAATAAATAAATTAAAACTATATACAGTCTTGTGTTTAACTTTTCATAGGAAATATTAGAGAAAAATAAATATTTAATGTAAACCGGCATTTATAAAGACAATATTGTTAGATGAATTAGTTAAAGACAAAAATTATTATACAGGTAGGCAATTATAAGGAACAAATACCTGGATTGTCTTGTTACATTGTTCTTATAGATCTATTTGCCAATCTCTTTTGTTTTTCACTTTCACATGAATAAAACATGAATAAAAACAAACGTTTCACACAGTTTGAGTTTGGATTGGACATACACTCATAATTGCAATATCTGAGGAATTAAAACTGTAAATTCTGGATTGGCCGAGACACATTTCCATTTGTGTACCACATACATTTGTACATTATGCCTCAAGAACGGTCAGTTTATATTCCCTAGAGACTGTTCAAGAATTAACCCCAAGAAACATTCCATTACTAGATTTTTGTTCAATATATAGACTGTACAAAAATGCTCACTTTTGAAGAATATTTTTGTTGCGGTCAATAAAATACGTTGTTTGTACTTGCTATGAGCAAAAAACCATGAAAAGGATTATAGTTTATTTTGCTAATTTGTTATTTTTGATGCTTTGACCTTCACATAACTGTTATATTTATGTACCTGAAATGAAATTTTAAATTTGGCCTGTGATCCCTAATGTACGTTCCTCGGAACAATCGATAAAGTAAATTCCATAATTTAAATGACTTAATCACTCAAGAGAGAGAGAGAGAGAGAGAGAGAGAGAGAGAGAGAGAGAGAGAGAGAGAGAGAGATTCATAAGTTAGTTTCTTCACAGGATGATAGAAACGACTAGCCAATTTCTGACTGCAGTTGTAAGATATTTGAGCAGAAAGTAATAGCTACTTTATCAGCATGCAAGACATTTTAATGTGAAGTATAGACCCCAAGTATTATTCCTCAGAGAAGATGCAAGACTGGGTTTCAGAAATTGAAGCCACACAAGTACCACTTTTGTTACTGTGTGAAAAATGGGGCCATTATGAGAAAATGAAGACTACCTGATGTAAATGCTGATGATGAGTGGTCAGTGAGCAATCAAACTGTTGTTCCAACGTAGTATAGACACGAAATTCATAGTCTAGCCCATAAAACTCCTTAAGCTGGTCATTTTTTGGTGTTGAAAGACTTATCACAAGATCCTGAATCATTTTTATTGGCCGAAAATTAAAAGTAATGTTTTAAGTACCATAGATCTTGTCACATTTGTCAAATGGCAGAAAATCCCACTCGGAAGATATCTAAGGCACATCTTCAACCTATTCCTGCATTTGACCATTTGACAAGCCATTTAGCAGAAAAATGATAGAGAGTATGTCCTTTCCTAATATCAAGTCACTCAACCAACATTTGTTGACCATAATGAGTTACAATGTTCATCGGCACAAAATGAATGCCGTAAAGTTCCGTGTGGAACATTAATTATTTCTGGTAAAGGAAAAACTTTAGAAATTTAGAGCGCCCTCTGTTGTCATAATGCCATGCTAATCTCTAGTATGCCATTACGACAATAGATGGCGACACGAGTTGGACAATAAAGACGATACTGATAAAACTTAGTATTTACATTGTTGCAAGGCCAAATCTGTATGAAAACAGCAGTTGGAATGATGTAATCGTAATATGGCGAGTTTACAAACAGAATATACAACACTTGTAATAACTAACATAACGTTTGCCATACGGCAAACTACAGAATCAATTCAGTAGTTGGCAAACTGCAAGACACAATGACGCAGAAGGAAGGTAGATCTAAGCACTTGCAGGCAGCCATTTACAGTTTGCATCAATGAAGAATTGAAAATTCTGGACTAGAATTATGAATGTAGCACTTGTAAGCAGCCATTTGCAATAATGCAGAATGAAAGTAACACTTGAAATCTGCAACATACAATACAATATACATGGATAGAATTATGAAAGTAGTACTTGCAATCAGCCATTTACAATAATGCATCAAGGAAGATTAGAAAATACATGCATAAAAGTAAGACGGTAATCCCCCTCCATACATTAAAGCCATTAATCTTTTATTTTCTATTTACTTTGAAGAACGTGCGTGAAACGGATCTGTTTAACTTCTGCTACCACTTTTCTTATCATCACATATACCTCGGTGAATCAGAGTTCTTAGAAAAAAATGTATAATTTTAAAATCAATTGTTTATGAAAGTACTTTCTGAGAATAATCGAAAGCTAATAAACGACTTTTAAAAAAATGGACTCCCTATTGTTCACAAATGTTACCCATTCTCCAGAGCTCTTATAAAAGTCAGATTTAAGTCCACCTGAGTTGGTTAATAGTTTTACCTTTTCTAATCACATATATTTATGTGCATTAAAGAAAATAAATTACTACGTTTTTTCCTTGACAGCCTGCAATAAGAACGAGATGTAAGAAACATGATGAATAAAGGCAAGTAAGCAGAAGAGAAAAATAACTTTATACGGCATGTGCCACAATTTCTATACAAGTGTGAGATTACCTGAACCAGGACAGCCCCCGCAGATATTTACTAAACATTCACTAATTTCGTCCATAATTTCTTGTCGGGGCAGTCGACCTGACCCGGCGGCTGAAGTCATTTGCTCTTGAAGCTTTCTGGCTTCCTCTTGTAAGAAAGGACGTGCTCTTCGACAGAAAGAGTCATCATTGGGTAGGTCGCATTGTCTACAAATTGGAAATGTGGATAGGTGAACGTATTGAGGGACAAAACATAGAAATATAATGATCACAAATGTCATATTAAAACAATTGCCGAGAATCGCAATAGAGATGTGAAAAAAGTGGTTAGATATACTCAAATATTAGCTAAAATAGGAATGAAGGATTTACCCCGGAATTCAATAATCAATCTCACTTGATCTTATATCAGATGAACATAAAGTAACAATTTACCTGAAAGAAGGAATTTGATAAACATGATAAACATGAACTCAGTCGGCATATGCAATTACTGTTAATATTTCGGCACGGCTGATGTCCAAAATTTCAGCGAGCAATCTGCCAATCATTAAAAAAAATCCTAGTTACCAACGAGCTTATTACACTGACGTGAGTAATGCGGTGAAAATGCAGGTAATGTAAAATGGGATGCAAATATTTAGGGAACCGTAGAATTGAAAACGATTACCATAATTTAAAAGTTTACGAAATCTTCTAGGTGTCCATTTTAAGTTTCATGCCTCTTCAATTCAAATTGTTAGCAATTAATGTATTAATGAATCTTTTGTCGTTCATTCAAAAGACAAAGACACACGAAGAGACTACTTTTAAACATTTTCAAATTGAGTATACATACGGCGGATGTCCGAGTTGAAAACTCAGGTAGAATCGGTCTGAGCTGACAGTGGAGCTGGAGCACATTAAAGCTTTATTCAAAGGCACCACAATCACTCCTCCTAAAAGGATAATGTAGTTATTGATTTATATTTTCTTTAGGACGAATATCTTGCAGCAGTGGTCAGTTAAAGAGGAAATCATCTGGAAAACTTTATCTAGATACATGACGACGCTTTATGACCTGGCTGTGTAACTTTATCTACGTATATTTATAACAACATAGCTTTGAATAATAAAATAACGCAAACTATTGGGAGCGTTTAAATATATTGATCAAATAAAAGAATATTATGTAAACACTTGTAATGGAGCTTGTCAGCACTTTATGTATCTTCTCTCAATGTTAAGAAGAAGCACTTTCTTATTTGAAAACATATCATATAAGACTGGTATTCGTGACGCATATAGCTGATGTATAAATAATACAGCCTGAGGTATGAGGAGATAAAAGGAGTGAAGTTCATTCCATCACCAACCCGAATTAACTGATTCAACAGCCTGCCTCAGAAGGTTAAACAAAGTATCTCCACCCCCATTCCAAAAGTGTATAACATCGATTTCTTCATGAGCAAACACGGGCCGGATATCCAGATACAATCGGTCACTATGGCAACCAAGGCCAATTGACCTCTGTTGAAGCTGAAGCATTGGAACACAATGACGAATGACAGACATTCCAACTTTTGCCAGATCCTTTACATCAAATTTTGTCTGAAGTCCTATCTCAACGGCTTGGCCAGCTTGGAATCGAAACAGTTCCTCTGGATGTCTTGTGTCCAGATTTCTAAGGTTTTCGGATCGTGGGCGGTAAGCAGATCCAGGAATAACGAAAAGCTTTTGACCATATTCCGTCGAGGCCTCTTCCAAACAATCCACTAGTGAAGTGTCAACTCTGAAATATCGATGGTCCTGATGTATGAAATCCTTAACGAAATAACTTTCAGATAATGGGATCTCCTCTAAATGACCATCAAGTAAAAGTGGCTTGATGGGCTCTCCATCGAGTTCTTTCGGATAAGAATACTCCAGCGATTCGTTTTCGTATACGGATATTGCCATTATAAATCTACCACTGGGAAAAGACACTTTCCTTGCTTGAAAAGATTCCTGATATTTTACAAAGACCTCTATGAAGGAAGTGCTGGGTATAGCCACGAAGTCAAATCCTGCACAGACAGCTAATCTGGCAAGTTCTTCTACCGAGTTTGAAAATCCCGTAGATGTATTTGACCACCTGATTCTAGCTGCTCTGGAATAAGAAGAAAATTTGGCTTTGTTTTTTGAAAATGTACAGTTGTGTATAGCATACACAAAAGTCTTTTTCCAGCGTTGACATAAATTGAAAGAATAAGTACGGTTTGTTTAGAAAGGAATACAATCACAATCGTTGTTAATATGCAAAAGCTATATAAACGAATACATTACACCTGTTTGTTTGAATTCAAGGTTAGTTAGTTACATTATGTAGAATCCTTTCCTCTGAAACTCAGTTCAAACAAATAAATGTTTGTTGCTTTAAAACACTACGTGTGTGTGTGTGTGCGTGTGTGTGTGTGTGGTTGTGAAATAGATGCATTTGTGTAACCTTTCAAAACTATTTTTTGAGCGAAGAGAAATAGAAAGTTATTTCATCTTTATCCGAAGGAAGAGGTGTTTCTTTAATCTTCCCCAAAAAATACCGTTTGAGGATCCGAAATAGTTACCTCCCTTCGTAATACAGCGATGAGTAGTTGCTGACGCCATTACCGCCTCCGTTGTGTTCCACAAAAGCTGCAACAACCATTATTTCTGCAAGTCAACAGAAATACATAACATTATTTTACTGAAGCTTTATGGTCTTCACTGCAAGACACAAAGGAGACAAAATTAATTTTTCTGATGGCGTTATGACAGGAGTCGCAGGAGTCAGTATTTAGTGTTGGCATTTACCTTATTTTCTTTGACACTGTTTATATAAAGTCATGAAACGTGATGGGTTTAGTCATCCTGGAAATATTCAAATCAGCCAGAGTATGTCACGGCGACCTACAATTCACGCTCCAGCTAGGACATTTGCCTTCAGCTTACTTTCGTTGACACCATTGTTTGTACAGTCATGAAGCTTAATTGGTCAATGTATCTTGAAGGGTGCCAACATGTCACGATGACATAATTTTCACGTAACTGTGACTAAGTTATGTATGTTATTTAGTTCAGTTTGTCTGGTAGTTTTATGCATAGTCATTTAACTCGATGGTTCTATCCATCTTGAAGAGCAATACTCAAACACAAAAATAGATCATAATGACCTATATTTTTCGCTCCTGAGATTACGTTAAGCTTTTGCATGTAAACCAATTCTCTGACATTGTTGAATGTACAGTCGTGAAATTTGGTGTGCATTCAATTTGGGTGACCTATCTTTCACTTTCTAGCTACTCTATTATGACACAGCTCAGCAGGCTAGACACAACATTCTGAAGGAGTCTTGTATTATCTTTCTTGAAACTTTCTTTTATAAGAGAGGAAATATTGACATTAAAAAAATTAGTAATTGCAAAAAGCAGATCGCGACCACAAGTCTAATATGTGTACCAAATGATTGTTGGGATATTTAAACGGTGTTGGATATTTGTGTGGGTATGAGGGAATGGAGGGACGGACAGACAAACGAACTACATAGCACATGTACACTACGAGTCTTATATGTGTTCCACATGAGATTGGTGGATGGAAGATTGAACAAATACACATATGAGAACTGTACAAATATTAAAACTGAAGAATTTTCAATGAAACATCAAAGGTGTAGCTGATGGACAAAATTATTTTCTATAGTTCCCTCCAACATCCTTGGGCTGTGGTTAAAAAGGCATAATCTTATACAAGGAAGGTTCAAGAATGATAATGCTGTGTCTACACTATTGAGATGTGTCATAATACAAAATCCTTGAAACGTAGCTAGAAAGTGAAAGATAGGTCACCAAATTGAACACACCCTTTTTATTCATCCGACAGTCCATCCGTCCTTCATTCACACCTAAATAGTTAATACATGCATAATGGGTCTACATTATCCTTTTTATATCGAGAAACGTCAGCCTCAGCACAATGTATATTTTTTCAAACCATCATATAAAATTTTGTTTTTGGAACAAAATTCCATACTATCCGTAGTATACATATGGAACTCTATATAGATCTCACATTCATGGTTTTGATGTGCCTTTTGCTCTTTTGTTGTTTTATTTAAATGTTTTTCTGTTTCGGTGTTTGTTTTTCTGTTGTCCATCTTGCATTCCATCCATCTACCATTCAGTTTCCTATCCGGAGAACAGCTGGAAAACTATTCCACATCCTTTTGTCTTCAGATGTACAGTTTGTCAGGGCGGGGGATAGAGATTACTCCATGTTATTAATCTTCTTTAACAAGTTGAACTTACTTCGTGACTCCCGCTCCGCAAGTTTAGCTAGTTTTCTCAGCCGGAGAGCTAGACGAGGTGTCATGAGTCTTGTACCACACCAGTCCCAGGTTTCTTGAGTATCGTGAGCTCGTTCACATGATCTGCACAGTCTGGACTTAGAACCACACCAACCCGTGGTGCTCTTCTCAGGAGCAAACTCAACGTCATCAAAATGGTAGTAATACAGTCTGAAACGAAAATGCATAACTGTTGAATGTAAAAGTTACACGTGATTATATACTCAAAGAAGTAGATCCCAAAATTCAGCAAACGTTCATTTTATCATATACTAAACAGGGGATTATTCTCATGGTGCAAACATTTGCACTTCTGATGTTACAAGGTGGCTGCAGTCTAATTATTTTTTCATGCTGAAATTATTATCATTATAATTATTATTATTATTATTATTATTATTATTATTAAAACAGCCTTATGAAATTTAGGCGGACGTTGATTTCGCAGGAGACTGATTAAAATTAAATAATTCGCCACCCCACATACTCCGAACTTACCTTGGTGTACAAAATCGAAATGAACAGCAACAAAACACTACTATTTTGGTAACAAAATATGACTGTATTTCCTAATCTTTGCATAATATCACACTGATTAAAAAAATTATATCAATAAGTAACGGGCTTTGCAAATAACAAGAATCGACTTAATTTTTCCTCCTGTTACTTTAATCCTTTGTAATATTACACTATAGGAAATAATATAACTTTTACTTAGTTTTGCATTATTTTTATTTTTGGATGAGTCCAAATGTTAAAACTAGCGACACTTTATAGACCTTACCTAGTCAAGCCATCTTCAGAAAATCGTGACAGAGGTCCCATGGCCGCCCCACATATAGTATCTACTGTCCCTTTTGTGGGATGCTTCCCACCAACTTTTAACGCTAAAGAGGAGTTACAGGTTCCAACTGAAACTGAACACAAGCGAACGTAAACACAGAAAACTTACAATGTCAAGTTTGACGAAGAAGGTCACACACGCAAAAATATGTGATAATATTTATTATGCGACAACTACATTGAAAATTTAGGTTGAATTTAAGCGACATTTCAGAAATACATATTCTAATTAAGCTAAAATCGAAAATTCTGTTATCTGGTACCATATAGGGAATTCTCTTTTGTTTACTAGCTGTTTTTCATCAGTACAGATCATGCGTAGATTAAACTCAGCAGGATTGAAGATACTGTATCTGTGTTTTTAGTAATATTTACAAAATACTACATGATACACACGCCAACACATACA
Source organism: Megalonaias nervosa (assembly GCA_016617855.1). Classification (NCBI taxonomy): domain Eukaryota; kingdom Metazoa; phylum Mollusca; class Bivalvia; order Unionida; family Unionidae; genus Megalonaias; species Megalonaias nervosa. Next base: position 305 of record JAECUM010072345.1, on the reverse strand, counting down.
CACACTATTCATACACACGCCAACACATACACACACTATTCATACACACGCCAACACATACACACACTATTCATACACACGCCAACACATACACACACTATTGATACACACGCCAACACATACACACACTATTCATACACACGCCAACACATACACTATTCATACACACGCCAACACATACACACACTATTCATACACACGCCAACACATACACACACTATTCATACACACGCCAACACATACACACACTATTCGAAGTTTATCGATAAAGCAAGGGCTTAAAGTATTCTCGAAAAAAGTCACAA
>JAECUM010072341.1:0-24356 GCA_016617855.1 Megalonaias nervosa | reverse complement strand
TCTTTTCTTTCCAGCAAAAGAATGGTCGCGATGCCATAAGGTGGAGATCTTCAAGGTCAATGTCACACCCTGTTTAAAGCTAACCAAATTCAGAATCGAAAGCGGTAACGTCTGTGCAACTCTGACGGTTAGCGGCTTCTATTTTTTCAGCAAATCATTTAATTTCTGTGTGTAAATAGGAAGTATGGGCAATTGCTCCTATCTAGCTAATATTCTGATTATTGCTGAATAATATTAATGTTAAGGAGAGTATATGAATTATCATTGTTCAAGGAGCAAACCTATCCTAAATAAAACGTTTATTTCCTAATATTATTTCGTCCTTATTTATATATTCTATTTTAGTTTCACTCCAGGTTTTCTCCAATTTATCTATACAAATTTTATAGTTTGGCTAGGAAACTTGAGGTATACTTTGTCATTAATTTATCTGTTTGCAGATGCATAATATAAGAGTCTATTTAACAAAGTGCACGTGCCAGGCACCAAGATATAATAATATCATAGTTATTATGCTAGTCACGCAGATAATAATTACGAGGCAGACATATGTGATCTTTAAGCATTCCAAAGGTTCAAATCTATAGACATGGCACCAATGCTACCGTGCGAGGAAGAATATATATCTGAAGTATGGATTACCTTATTTCTTTCTCTTTTAACAACAGTGGTGTCTGAAACGTCCAAATATAAGATAGGTGAGAAAGTAAGGATCTCATAATAAGATCATATTTTAGCTAAAGACTGTCTTCATAATTTCGCGAAAGAGTAATCATTTAAGGAGATCTTGTGGTGTATACATTAGAATCTTTGAAGGGTGAGAATAACGATTTTAAATTTATATTATTAGATCTTTAAACCACACAATGTCCAAGAAATTAGAAAATAGAAACTTTGTAATGTTCCTCTGCCCCTGGTGTATACATTTAAAGAGAATATTTCGCCATTTTAATCTGGATATAATGTAATATTTTTAAATGCATTAGAATATTTAACGTTTGCTAAAGCTGAGGCCAAAAATCTGATATTTATATCTGTACATCATTCGCATATATAAATAATATCGTTTATCAACAGATATAGTCGTTCTGTCTTGCTAGAATATCCACGTTCTCCCTAATTCTAGTAACCATATGATTGGAATAAAATAAACCGTTTACTGCGTTCGTGAACTATGTGGTTATATTAGAATCCCGTTACAGCAATAATTTTACTGATATTGCTTTCTGCATATCTTTATACTATTTCTAATGACTGTGCGTGTGTGTGTGTGTGTGTGTGTGTGTGTGTGTGTGTGTGTGTGTGTGTGTGTGTGTGTGTGTTGGAGTAGATGGGCTTACAATTTTATCTTGTCACGCATTTCATACATTCAACTTTTTGTTGAGAATGATTCCTTTATACATGCTGGAATATTTTAATCTTTGTTCTGTTCTTATCCTTTCTTCCTTTCTAACCCTTATCTTTTGCATTTCTACGCGTCCCAGCAATGCAACCGTGCGTTATACTGTATAGGCCGATGGACATTTTCTAGTTCTACTCTTCCTGAAAACCAATTCCCAATGACTGCACTTCTTGATGAGGTAAATTCTTTGCTATGACAGAGTTATTGACCTCTTACAGAGATTCCCATACAGGTGCTCTGAAAGGTCACTTCACACAAAGTATAATATCGATTTGAATGGGGGTATTTATTGAACCAATTACTCTATCTTTCTAAACGTTAGTCTGATATCCTCTGTGGTTACTTTTACCTATAGGATTTAGATATAGAAACTAAAAAAAACACATGAAAATCATAAATCATTCTTCATATTTACGTTTATGAGTCTCCTCTGAATAACTGATACCTATTTACATGCTACGCTAAATATGTAATAATATCAATAATCAACCACATACTTTCAAGTCGGCCCTTTACAAAGATCACATGTAAAATATATGACAAATGCTCAATTAAACCGTCAATTTAATCTCGGTTCAGTATGTAGATTGATCTTGCTTTCTGGTAAATTATATGTAAGGAATAGGGAAAGTACGATTCCTGTGCCATCAAGGTCACATGTGACCCATTGCCACCAAATTGTTTGCACAAAACCCTAGGCCATCTCTACTTATCCTTCAATAGTTTCAAGCAAAGGAACACTCTACCACAGGTTTTCAAAATAGTTTGTGGAAGGCCCAACATTACTAATCTTGAATTTGTCTTGAAAAAGCCAAACTACGAGCAAAAATAGTTGTTACTGCAACACAATCATATTGCCACTTACGCCTTCAATAATGCACTAATATATAAAATATCCAGGACACAAAGCCAGCACATATCTGCAAATTTATCAATCTGAAATTCACTTGGAATCTGCTATTCCCATCCCCGAATCAGCCTTCACATGGAAATTCCCCAGGAAAAAGACTAGTTATCACATAAATGGACGGGATTCATTTACCTTGCAGATCTTTATTTTCATACTATTGTTTATCAGCATGCGTTTTAATATGTTACTAATATATTTTGTTTTTATTATTTTTTCCTTGTATACAACAAATTATATTTTTGTGGGGCCTTATATTTCTGAGTCTGTATTTGGAAAATCTTTGAATGTGGCTACATTTTGGTACTTAGGTTGACAACAATAATATATGCAAAATAATTTCGGCGAAAAATTTGTTTGGTTGGTTGGTTGGTTGATTGAATTTTTAAGGCGCACCAGCACTGTTAGGCTATTTAGCGCCATACAAAAGGTTATATGTTTCATCATTTAAATGTGGTAAAAGGTTTCGTATCGGCCAGCGATATAAAACCAAACAGTTCAAAGTAAAACGATAAGATGGTAACGATGATAAATGAATAAAGCTCCCCGATCAACGGGGAATGTACATCTCGTATGATAATGAAGACAGGTGAAAGGTAATTAAAATTTAGGGACAGTATATATAGCACATAAAACTGCTCAAGGTGATAGCATAAAAGCTATAGCTTATAATAAATGTTTACTTCCTTCAGGAATTCTATAATACAAGACACGCTCACTGTATCAAAGAGCTCCCTAATGTCATGCACATTGTAATACTGATCACGCGTAGGTTGGAGGTCGAAACACTGCAACATAAAGTGCTTAACGGTGAGTAGTTCATTGCAAGAAATGCACTCTCATGGGTCTTCTCCTTTTAGTATGTGGGAGTGGGTTAAATAAGTATGACCAATTCGAATTCTTGTATTGACTACCTACTCCCTAGGGACGGCTCTGTACGAAGGAGTCCATTCCTCTAGGGTTGGCTTGATGGCACGAAGTTTGTTATTCACTGCATCATTCCATGATGCCTGCCATTTCTGACGTAAAGATTCTTGATACTAGTTTTAAAATCAGTATACGGTATTTTAAAATCAGATGGTTCTTGTGATAGGGCTATTTTAGCAGCGTGGTCTGCTTTTTCATTACTTTTAATGCCAATATGGCTGGGTAACCAACAGTATACTTTATTGTGGGAGGTACTGTCAAGGATGGAAGATATTCTAATGCCAAAGGAAGGTGTGGCGTTTGGTTTCTTTTCGTATAAGGGTTTGTATTTGGGTTCAAATACAGCAGAAAAAGCAGGGTTCAGAGGGTCAGATCTTAATATGAGAGCATACTGTGCGGAAAGCATTTCTCTACGATGTGATAAAAGTGGTTCGTTCGCTTCAACGAGAAGGCTTTCACACGGGGATGTCTTAAATGGTCTTAAAGCGAGTCTTATTCCTTGATGAATCGGGTCAAGCATCTTCAAATAGGACTTCCTAGCTGAACCATAAACAACGCAACCATAGTCTAGTTTGGAGCGAATAAACGTTTTATATAAACTGAGGATGACTTTTCTATCAGTCAGTGTGCGCTACTACTTTAAGTAGATCAAAAGATTTCAAGCATTTAGCTTTTAAGATCTTTAGGTGTGGAATAAAAGACAGATTTCTGTAGAAGATAATACCTAAAAACCTTGTTTCCTCAACAACTGGAATAGGTGTTCGTCCAGCGTGAGCTTAGGTTCATCATGATGTATTCGTAACTGACAGAAATGCATACATACTGTTTTTGATTTTGGAGAATATGAAACCATTAATATTGGCTCAATTTTGAATCTTGTTGATATTCTGCTGTAGTTGTCTTTCAGTTGTATGCATCTGCTTTGATTGATAACAAATTAGAACGTCATCAGCGTATAAGGAGCAATACACACCAGGAGCCAGACACTTGGTGATGGTATTGATTTTGATGTTGAAAAGCGTCACATATAAAATACTGCCCTGGACACACCCATCTCTTCCTCGTGCCTGTCAGAGAGGGTGCAGCCCACTCGTACCTTGAATTCTCTGTCTGAGAGAAAGTTTGATATGAAAGAGGGCAGACGGCCTTTTAGACCCAGATCGTGCAGGTCATTAAGTATCTCGTACTTCCATGTCGTGTCATAGGCCTTTTCCAAGTCAAAGAAAACCGCTACTAAATGTTCCGTCTTGATAAAAGCGTCGAGAATAAATGTTTCCAGTCTAACCTGATGATCATTGATGTTACGACCATAACGAAAGCCACTTTGGAAAGGAGATATTAAATTGTTTGTTTCCAAATACCATACAAGCCGAGAATTCATCATTCTTTCCATTGTTTTGCATATGCAGCTCGTCAGTGATATGGGTCTATAGTTGGTAGGATCTGCGCTATCCTTGCCTGATTTGGGAATTGGTATTACTGTTGCTTCTTTCCAAATTTTTGGTACATTACCAGTAATCCATAAATCACTGAAGATTTCCAGAAGAACTGTTAATGATGGTTCTGGAAGGTGTTTCAAAAACTGGTAATGTATATCGTCAGGCCCAGCGGATGTGTCATGGGCCTTATTCAAAGATTCTATAAGCTCCAACAATGAAAACGGCTGATTATAACTTTCCGAGTTATTCGATGCGAATTTCAACCGTGTCTTCTCTTTTTGAGCTTTAAATCTTCGGAAAGTTTCTGAATAATTAGACGATGAGGAATTTTTTGAGAAACTGTCTGCAAGTATATTAACTATTTCATGTTTGGAATTGAAATTGTTGTTATTTAGTTTCAGAGGTAGGAAAGAATTGTGTTTTCCCTTTCCATTTATTTTGCGGATCGTGTCCCAAACTTTCTTTATAGTGGAACGAGAATTTAAAGTTGAAACATTTTTTCCATGATGCTCTTTTACTTTTTTGATCCTGCGACGAACATTGGCCCGAACAATACGGTACTTGCTTAAACTTTCGGGCATTGGACGATTATTAAATTTTTTCAGTGCTTCTCGGCGTTGTCTAATGGCTCCTTTACATTCTTTGGTGAACCACGGTTTGGGCGATCTTTTACAGTTCTGTGAGGACTTAGGAATGGATTCCTCTGCAATCTCAATTAAGACAGAAGTAAAATGACGAATAGGCTCACTGTCGTTTAGAACGGTATCCTTGTTAAGCCTAGTTGTACAAAGTGTTTCAAACTTGGCCCAGTCGGCCTTCTTTAAATTCCATTGTGGAACTGCGTCATCAATTGTAGAGTTAATATTTTCAAGGGAGATTGGAAAGTGATCACTGCTGTGAAGGTCATCAGCGACCTTCCAATTATAATCCAAATGTAGTGAAGGAGAACAAATTGTCAAATCGATACACGTGTATGTACCCGTTCCTGGGTGTAAGTACGTCGGAGATTTGGTGTTATATAGACACAAGTCGTGTCTAGTAATGAAATCTTCAACCTTTTTGCCACTGTTGCTTATGTAGTTTGATCCCCATAAAATGTTATGGGCATTAAAATCACCGAGTAAAACAAATGGCGCTGGAAGTTGTTGGACAAGCGTGTCTAATTCATTTGGTAATAGGTTGGTGTTTGGTGGTACGTAAATAGAACAAAACGTAATCACTCGATGTAAAGTGACACTCACAGCAATGGCTTGCAAATTTGTGTTTAAAGGGATGACGCTATGAGGGGCTCTATTGTTCACAGCAATAGAAACTCCTCCTGAGGCCCTGTCAACATTCTGAATGTAGGTGTTAAACAGGTAGTTGTTTGTAAGTTTGATGTTATCCGTATTTTTAAAAAATGTTTCCTGAAGGCATAGTATTGCAGGATCATATTCGTTTAAAAGCAGAAGAATATCATTGTAATTGGCTTTGCGTCCTCGACAGTTCCCTTGTATGATGGTGTTCTTCATTATAAGTTTAAAGTATAGATTGTGAAGCTAGGTTAGACTTTTCGCGGAGACAATCTGTGTGGTTATTTCTCTGGAGGAAGTACGGGGATGATTTTTTTGTTGGTAGGTCTGGAGCTACTTTGAGAACATGGACTAGTTTCTTCTGCATCCATTCTCTCAATGTCTCCAAACCTATTATAGAGTTTGATGGGGTCATCTGACACTTTTTGCTTCCTATTTCCTTGAGATATGTTTTTATTCTTTGGTGATTTCGGGTGGTGGGGTATTATTAAAAGTTGTTTGGGTAGATGCCGTGTTTTTTTATGCATGGTAGAGCTTGATGTGGACTCGGGTGGATCTGTCTGTGTTTGAGCGTCCCTCGTTGCTTTGGGATTGTTTTTAACTACGGTGGAGAAGGATGGGCCAGGAAAGGATATTTTGCCTGTACAAGCTTTCTGGCCTCTAAATAGGAAATGTTAGCTGTGTATTTCACCCTCTGTATTTCCTTCTCCTGTTTCCAGGTATCACAATCCTTGGAATTGGCGTTGTGCTCCTTTCCACAGCTGACACAATGCGGAGTTGCTCTACACTCAGATTCCTGATGAGAATGGTCTCCGCATCGGCCACATATTTGGCTTTCTGAGCATCGGTCTTCGTGATTTCCATATTTCTGACAATTATAACTTCGAAGGGGGTTAGGTATGTAAATCTCAACCTTCACTTGCAAAAAGCCAACTATGACCACTCTGGGTACTGTTGGTTTGTTGAAGATGAGTACAAATGTGTTGGTGTCCTGCAGATTGTTGTTCCGTTTAAGTCGTATTCTGCGAACCTCAGTGACACCTTCGTTTTTCATCCTTTCAATGATATCTTTTTCGATTACTCCAGCCAAGTCCCGGCAGCGCATCACACCTTTGAACGAACTGAGTTTTGTGTGAGCGAATGAGGTCACCGGAATATCGAAGAATGTTTTCATTTTCCGGATATTCTCTGTCTGACCCCGTCGCTCACATTCAACAAGTAGGCAGCCCGATTTGAACTTTTTAACACTTTTTGATGTACCAATCAATCCCGTTATTGTCTTTTCAATAACAAACGGAGAGAGTGAGGCAAGCGGTTTTGAATCGTCTTTAGATTGTATAACCATGAAGCGTGGAAATGAATCCACACTACATGGTTCGTCATCTGAGTCAGATCCATTTTTGGTACGTTTGAGTTGATTTTTTTGGAAATATCTATGTTGGTGTGTTTAAAATTCAGTACCCGTGCTCCCCGCCCACCATGGAGCCCAACAAGGGGACACTTTTCAAGTGCCAGGGATACACAGATGTTATACTCAGTAGGTAAAATCACCTCCTGATTCATCCCGTAAGACATACTCAGTCGGTACAATTACCTCCCGATTGACCCGTTGAGCCATCGCCTTCTATGAAGTTTTCTAAGACTTGGGAAAGGGAACGTAAAAGGGATAGGATGTAGATGCAATGGTGGTATCAAGAGAGATACAACGAGAAAGATAAAGAAAGTGAGTGAGTAAATAAAGACCTCCTAGACCTTGGCGTTACCAGCCGATTTGCCGAGACCGGGCCCATCCCGACCACCGGTCTAGAAGAAGTCGAGGCCAAAGTAGTGTATTGCATCAGAAAGCCTCTGCTCATTTACCAGGATCCTTTCCTCCTCCGACACGGGTCGCAACCCAGGGCAAACAGGATGCCTCTACTTAGTCGCCTCTTACGACACTTTGTGAGGCACGTCGGGCCAATTCTACAACCCCGGACCCGCAGGGGGTAAACAATTTGGTAAGAACCCTTAACCCTTGACTTAAAAAAATCTGAAAGAGAATACACCATCTGCCTCGTTTAATAATAACATAGTCGAACTCACCCAGAGAAACTTTGATTTTAAAAAAGCATTCCTTTTGCCTGGCCATTCGGTGCTTATTAAATAGTTATCAGCCTGCAAGTTTTCATCCTACTCTGTTACTTGGTTCAGATCAGTATCATTGTACTGGTAAATTGACTGGTAAATCTTTCAGGGGCTTTCCTGAAGGCTCTAAATTGGTGCCTCTCCTTTTTCTACTATTTATCAAAGACTTGCCTTTGTATCCTACATCGTTTCAATGACGAATCTACACTGCATACAACTTATGAATATCTCGTATCCATTGCGAATAAACTTCAAATCGACTTAAATAATATATCAGTCGGGTGTTAACAAAACAAGAATGCGTATGGATGGATCTAAAATGAAATATATGAAAACGGAAACAAGAAAACGCTTGTACACTAACCTAAATTTACTTCTATTTTAAAATGACGTGAACGTGCAGTATTAAAAACGAAAATCATCTTGGTATCTACATTGATCATCACCTAAGCTAAAATACACATAATGATCACTTATGGCAATAGTCGTCAAAACAATAACTCTTCTTAAAGAAATTTTCTGGATGTATTCTACCACTGGCCTTTCATAAATTTTCGCCTTGAAAATTTACACTTGTAACATTGTAGTAATCTGAAAAGTAAAGATGATATCATTTTGAAGTTAGTGTTTATGGAATTAGTTGCCCACCTTTACTGGAAATAGCAAACTTTCAAAATCTAGTCAAATATTTGTAAAAGCTATAAACTTTTAATGCTTCCTTTGGTATTAATAATTTGTTTCGTTGTACCGATAATCATATTATATCTAAACCGAACCGGTCCTCCAAGTACATATATGGTGATGATAAAGATGAATGCAGTACTAAAGCTGACAAAGAGAACATGCCTTCTGACAGTACCAAATCCTATTGTGTATGTGAAACAAAAACCAAGTTAGATAACATGGTTGGTTGTGATCATTGTGATGAATGGTTTCATATCAAATGCATAGGACTAAAGTGTCTGCCAACATCAAAAACTTGGTATTGTGGAGAATGCAGGAAATTGGTGAAAAAATGAAACTGAAGCATTTTGCTATGAAGGTCGTTTAATAACAATGAACACAACTATGCTGCATGTAAATCATGTCAACTGTGTACAGCTCAAATGTTTCTATGAGGCATTTCTTTTCATTTTGTCAATGTATTTCAATGCATTAAACATGATTAATGTATTGACACAATAAAACAGCTGTAACATGGTAATTTACATATGTGAATTATGTTTAATGATAAAAATGATAATAACATTTCATTCAGATACATTTCCATAATATTTGTGTCTGATACAAATTAGTTTTTCTTCACAATATACATGTAAAAATTATTATTTGTCATGGATTATGTTTAAACTTCTATTATAATGTATTTGATACATCATCATGAAATTACACAATTTCAAACACGTATTCAAATAAATATCTGAAACATATTTTATGTGTTCCGGTTTACTCTTGAAACACAATCCCAGTCCCCAAATTAGTTAGGGCAGCACACACCTTTATTATTTTGTCACAACTCGACAACGTTGATTCAATGCTTTCATCTTTAATACTTTTGACACATTTGATTGTTAAAGTCCCTTTCAGTATAGTAAATCTATTTTTCATCAACCCAATCACACGTTCTATATGAATACGAACAGAGGAAATTTTTCTAGAAATTTCAACATCTCTTGCTGGTAGCTGTTTTTTACCTTTAGTAAAAGATGGTGTGAGTAATTCTGCACTACAAACTGTGGAGAAATCATCTTTAAGTGTAAATCCTCTATCACCAAGTAACTGGTCTCCTGGCATGTGATATTTTGGATCAATAAAGCCTGACTCGCGAACTATTTTAATGTCTGAGGCTCTGCCTCCCCATGCATTAGATATAAAATTTATGGAGCCAAGAGGTGTACAAGAAATGAACATTTTAGCTGTGCAGTGTTTCTTATAGGAACTATAACATTGTGCCCTTGCCAATAAATTTTTGGGGGCTTCAATGAATATTTCAAAGAGCAGCAGAGGAGGTGAACAGACGTTTTTGCTGGAGACCTTATTTACAAAAAATAAAGGTTCCTACAAAGGCTGAAAACAAGGTCAATAACGTTAAACTGAAACCTCTAACCGAGCATATTTCCATACGGTGCAACACAGAAAACAATAACGTCAAATCGTCTGGGTTAGCTCATTTTTGTTATTCCATCGTTGACGTATTTTTTTCAAATTTTTATTCGACTCGTTTACTCGCCGGGTCACTCAATATTGGTCGTTCACCTCCTCTGCTGCTGTAATTAACCAAAAATTTTATCAAGACTTATACGATACCTAGATCTTGGGTCAAGTAAATTTATTGTTATAAATCCGAACGGAACAGCTTGTGCTTTTGAAAAGAAGTTTTTAAACTTGATCATGTCCATATCCCCTGAACACCAAGTATAATAAATATTTTGTAAGGTATAATTATCTATTCCATTAAACACGACTAAAACATTGCAGTTATCTCTGATCACTTTAGGTATTTGTGTATATCGCTGAGTAACATAAATCACGTCAGTATTTTTATGTCTGCCTCTGGAAAATATCCGAGCTGGATTTGATCGTTTATCTAACATAATATCGTCATATACTACGAGGTTATTAATAAATCCATCTAGGTCATCTACAGATGGCGCTTCATCAATATCGGTGATAAAATCAATAATATCGTTTCCGTCTTCGTCTAATAATTTTGCATTTTTATTAAAATCTTTAAGTACTTCATAACACCGTTGATCATCTACAGATGGTGCTACTAAATATAATTTATCCCACTTGAGCCATCTCATTATCAGATTAAGTAATAATTGTGTCTTGCCAGATCCAGATGGGTCTATTATTATCATTCTAATAGAATTTGGTAGTGCTGGATGGTGCCTTACTGGTTCTTGCTTTCGTGTCGCTGAGAAGTCAATTATATCCTTATAATAAATAGTATGAATTTATATTGTGTTCGATGCAGAGCACCCACGTCCACCACTGGATTAACAACAAAAACAACAAAAAATAAAAGACGTGCAATTACAGGCAAATGTGTAAAATGTGGCACAAGAAAATATAAATTTATTCCTCTTGACTTGTCAGTCAAAGGTGGAGATATCGCTGCTTCATTAGGGAAATTACCAGGAGTTCCATCGGCTAAATATCCGGGGGAAAAACACTTGCCAGGATATAATTATTGTGGTCCTGGAACTCGACTTGATATCCGACTTGATGATCAAGATCAACCAAGACCATGAGAGCATCCAATAAATAAGACTGATCAAGCGTGTCATGTTCATGATGTTGCGTATAAAAGCAAAGATTTACAACAACGGCATCTCGCAGATGTGAAATTGATTCATGCGTTAAATTCTATACCCAATAAATCTCTCAGAGAAAAACTCGCTAGTTTTCTAGTAAAATCTGCTATGAAAGGTAAAATAATGCTAGGGGCTGGTAATTAATTATATAACTATTATAATGGAATCTGTTTATTATAGCCCAAGAGGATATTGGAGAGGCAGACCAGCGATTAGTAAACTTCCTGATGCAGCAAAAGTCTCACATTCTGTTGCTGCAAATTGGTTAGCACGACAGGCAATATGGCAAATTTATCTACCACCACCTAAAAAAATTCAATATACACATTTTGATGTCAGCACCCCTAATGAAGTTCATCAAGCAGATATTTTATTTTTACCATATGACACCATTAAAATTAGCAGACGTCAATCACGCACATATAAATACGCATTGACTGTCGTTGACGTTGCAAGTAGATATAAAGAAGCAGAACCATTATCAACAAAGACAACATCTGAAGTTGCATCTGCGTTTGAGCGAATTTATCAACGTGGTGGTCTACGATGACCACAATTATTACAAGTTGATCCTGGCAAAGAATTTCTTGGTGCAGTATTATCGTTGATGAAAAAACATAACGTTAAAATCAGACGAGGACACACTGAAATTCATCGTGATCAGGCAATCGTTGAACGATTTAATCGAACACTTGCTGAACGGTTATTTGGATATCAATATGCGAATGAAATATCCACTGACTTTAAGTCCGGGGAGAGATCTCGTGAATGGGCTGCAAGATTACCAAGTGTGATAACTGCGTTAAATAATGAAATTACTCGTGCAACTTCCATGAAACCTTCTAATGCGATCACAAAAAAATATATACCAATACACCGACGTGAATCTTCCTCTCAATCAGTATTAGGTAATGTAACTGTAAGATATTTATATGAACCTGGTGAACTTGAAGGTGGTTAAAAAAGAGCAACTGATCCTATCTGGAGTGTGACTACACATAAAATTTCTAGCTTGGTTAGATCCACGGGTAGACCTGCAATCTACAGACTAGATTCGACAAGTAATTCCTAAAGACACACAATTACCACCACCTTCACTTATGTAAACTAGCACCTCTACGTCGATTACATTCAAGACATGTCAGCATCACATTATCACGTGTATGACCAAGATCACTATTAATTCTGTCTACGGTATATTGTCTTGGATTATTGTTTGAATACTGCCATAGCATATTACAGTTACAACTTGCACAATGATTGTTCTGTCGTTGCTTAGTGTTATAATTAATTCAGTATCAATATAAAAGTCACGCTTATTTTTTTTTTTTTTGGTCACATTGCTTATAACCAGACAATTTTTTTTTCTTATTACGTCATTGCTAACAGTTTGATCATTATTTTGTGTAAAATTCATAATAACCCTGTGCAGCTGAGATATTCTTCTGACTCGAGATACTGCAAGATAGACTAAATTTGACCATTCGATTCTGTCATCGACAAGCCAAATATTTGTATCAGAAATAGTTAATCCCTGTGACGAGTGAATCGTTATAGCGTATCCTAACGTCCACGGCGATTTATTCATGCTTAATGCGCTCTCAACAACAGCAACAGCAACCAAAACAATATCATTTAACACAAGATTTTGTATCCCACCACCAGGAATTTCAACATCAATATTCTGTCGTCGAGTATCTGCTGGGCGATAACATAATGGTACAGGTAGATTTGAAAACTTTTCTTTATGTAACAGAAATAATTTCTCTTGCAGTTCATCACGAACTATTTTTCTACTTGCGACTATCAAATCAGCAGGTCTTTATAAATTCAAAAAATCATTTATAGTAGTTTCTGGAATTACTTTACGCATTATCTCACATTGTATTTTATCTGGCTGTAGTTTGATTAACCTTTTAAGTTCTTTCAGCGGTTCATCAAAAGCTCTATCGTCATCATTTATTTCTTCATAATAATCTACATTATTCTTCAGCCACTCATGTGGAGAATGTCCAATAAAGGGTGGTGGTTGACCATGATCACCACACATTATTACAGCAGTATTCTTTGTCAATAACCATTCAAGGAATATTTTTAATATTTCCAACGATACCGTGTCTATCTCGTCCCAGATAATATACTTAGGTATATATTTCTCACCCATTCGCTCAGGAGTCCATGTGTCTCCGCACCATCTGAAGAAACTATGATATGTACATGATTTTACTCCTCGTTCTTTTATTTCTCTGGCGAGTTTATGTGTCGGTGTCAAAACAATTATATCTGAATGGTTGTTCAGGAATAATTTAATAACACGAGTTGTTTTACCTGAACCACCGCATCCATTAAGATAAACAGTTTTATGTCTAGCCACAGGATCATATACAAATGGTGCTGATGACAATTCTGATATTCGATTATTTTTGTAATATATTTCCTTAATTTCAACGTCGGCAGATTCAGAATAACTAAGTATATTTTCTTGTTTTATTCTCCATGATCCCCATTCACCATTACCAAGTAGCGGTTTTAACAAATCCGTATATTTTTTATTTATATAAAACGAATCCGTAGCAATTCTGACAGCGTAACGAGGAAATCTATTTATCATAGACAGTAGATTTATCGAAACGTAGGCTAGCACTGAAGATCTTAAACGAGTAAGCTGCGGTACGTCACCATCAGTATAGCTTACAATTGTACCTAGTTTGGTTCTGTCTGATAAATAAGCATTACTTCGACTTATAAATGTGTTTTTTTTCCGTTGTATCAGCGATTATAAAATCGAGTTCAGCATCGTCCATAATTAATCTTGTACAGTGTCGTTTATGATCATATGATCCTCCTTGTGTAAATTCACCGATTATCTTTCTACCAAGATCTTTTGCAAGCTTCTCATCGCTTTCTTTCCTGCACTTATATATATATTATCAGCAATTTTAACAACGTCATCTTCGTTAAGATCAGGAAATTCTTTCCTGGCATCATCAATATTAAATCTATCCGGTTCTGGTAACCAAACTTGTTTCTGTGAACTATACGATATAATCGCTTCATTTACTTTCAATGATATCAAACTTCCAGTATCAAGCATATATCGTAATAGTACTATTGGAACCCAACATTTTTCTGAAAAATGTTTTCCAAACCAAGCATAGGTAATCGGATGAAGATTTTCTGTAAACTCGAATGATTCTATATATGCGAATCCGGTTAAGTCAAAATCTGGTAAGGGACCGTTTATCGCAACTCTGGTCATCTCATGTGATGGATGTCCAAATCTCTTAAAGTATTCAGAACACTCTCCGTATCCAAGAAAACTTCCAGGATAACATGCTACCATATCAACTGAGATAACTTCGCTATAATCGTATTTAGTATTCCATAATCCACCGTGTCCATATTCAATACAACTTTTCTGGACATCTTCAAGAAATTCCGATCGTGTCGGTTTCCATGAATTTTTCTCCTGAGCAAAGTGAGCAGCAACTGATGGAACGGTAAAACAATTATTTAGCAATTGTCCAACCTTGACATCGTCAGAAGTATATTTTAATGCAAGATTTTTTATTTCTACATGAAGAGATTCTGTACGATAAATATCACCATTAGGCCGTACAAACTGATCATGATAATCATATTCTGAACTTTGAAATAACCAAACAGACACAGGGTCACTTTTACTGATATTCCTGATAAAATCAAATATATGACCATTATAAAATTTAACCGTTCTGTCTCGTGGAAATATTGTTACTGCCATAGTCCATGCATGCGCATTATGATCAATGATATCTATCGAAGCTCCTCTTGATTCATATTTCGATTTATACAAAATCTCTCCGGTTAACGTCTTCACTGTTATTGGAAATTTTAATAGCTTTCCCAGCTCAGCAACATCTTTAATAGATGCTCCAGTATCTTTAACTGCTTCTGCCCATGTATTTATTTTTTTACGTCGTAAATCCGTTAAACCATTACCACGTATTGCGTTTGTGAAGTGTTCTGTAACTCGTTCAGCTACACAGTTTATTCTTGACTCTGACAGTCTCATCGGTTTGAGATCATTAACGTTAGGTTTATTATTCAGCGGATATATTGCATAAACAACCGCAGTCACAGGATAAACTCGTTCATAATACGGTTTGTCAATACCATTAAGTACTCCGGGCTTGGATTTATTATTCAAGAGAACAATATTTCCCGACTGTATGCGTACAGGATCATATTTGTCACGAATAATCCAAGTGTTGTCGTCTGTCCTTACAATAAATTTTATTAAAATGAAATATTTTTGAACATCAAGGTGGTTAATAATCTCTCTTCCTCGTCTGTCATTCATTATAGTATCGACAACATTTCCAACTCTGAATGTTGACCACACATGAGCCGCACCATCGTCACGAAATTCCTTCTTGGCTTCACGGATACGTTTGGTTACATCCTCATTTGTTAAAGCCAGATCTTGCATCGAAGAACTAAATTTATATTCTGGTAGTCTGTCAAGATCAAATCTAGCTCCGGCTGAGGCGGCGGAAGGTTCAATCGCGGATAATTCCTCCATTATTATAATTAGGACAAATATAGATTTAAATTAAATTTTAGTATATATATAATGATTCAAACAAAGAATCGATGTAATTGGCTTATGATCGGATATACTTCTCCTTGTAACAAAGCATGTGTAAATGCATTCTGCTGCTACCATATGCAAAGCGTTAGGCATGGGAGTCTAGGACCAAAACCGTGTGTGCAATGTGGTGTTGGAGTCAGAGGAAAAACTCAGTTATGTGTAAAATGTGGTGGTAAAAAATATAAAGAACTAAAACGATATTACGATAAAAAAAATGTCGAATCTCCTATAAAAACCGCAGAAGTTTATCTCGCTAGATTTTCAACCAAAAAAAAACCATTTAGACAAATAATATTATATTATAAATGAAGCAAAACGAATTTGTGGCACATCCAATCATTACAAATTATGAAGCATCACGTGATGGTGTAATCAGGCACTGTCGATCGAAAAACCCAGTCGGCAGTCTTGATAAATTTGGTTATTTTAGATTCAATACCAGTGGAAATAAAGGTTATTTCTCACATAGATTCGTATACGAATGTTTTCATGGGGTCATTGAAGATGGACTTGTAGTTGATCATATTGATGGAAATCCCAAAAATAATCATTTATCTAACTTGCAAGCTATTACACAGAGTCAGAATTCTGCACGTGGAAATACAGGAAGGTGTAAAGTATTTAAAAAGAGAGCTATTAAATCCATAAATGCAGAAACAGGCCAAGAAATAATATTTTCATCAATAAATGCAGCTGCCAGATATTTTTGCATCCACTCATATTCGGTACAACTTGTCGCAAATAAAACATACAAATCTGCATTTTCAAAAAAAGTACGATCAGCGGATAATATTTGAATATATCCCTATTGTGTCAGATAATGAAACGATACAACTCTATCCTCTTAACTTAAAATACAAAAAAAAAAACAAAAACAGAATAAATCAATATTTTTTACTGTATATAGTTCGACTCTGTCAATTTTGCCAAGGGTTTTGTTTAGTCAAGGGGTCCACCTTCACTATCGCTGCTCTCAGTGTCACTTTTGACAGAATCAAATAACATAATTTTTCTCAATTGCATTACACGATTGTCCACAATCTTTTTTCTTTCGTACTCGTGAGACAATTCGGATCTAATCTTTTCGATTGAACGTGCAAGAGGTGCAAATAGCTTCACCTGTGTGTCGTTTGCCATTGCCAAGGATTCTAACATAGATTGAAAGATTAATTTCACGAATCTATAATTAGATGGTAATATGAATTTATTCTCGAATTTTCGTTGTTGTAATGATTCAAAATCACACATAATTTTCTGAGGATCAAGATTATCAGATATCTTTATTTCGTCATGTTTTAATTTTTCAATAGCACAAATAATATCATTAATATTTTCGTAATTCATTTATATTTAAATAAAAAGAAACAGCAGCGATGACGGTCAGTTTACCATTCCACTGGGTCCCTTTTGCCGGTAAAGTCTTTTGCCAATAAGGTCCTAAGAGTCCTTTTTTTTTATTTCGTAAAGGCCTTTCTTATATGGCCCACAGGCACTCTTTCATCGGTTAAGACCTGTCTTATGGTCCACAGGCACATTATTGAGACTTTTTGGTCCGGCCGGACATTCTTTCTGAATGCCCCCCCCCCCATGTGGGTACCCTTCAGTGAGGTCACAAGGTCACGAGTTCACATCACCCTACTGTTTATTTTGGGGACGCAAGCGATTTCATGTAACCCCCTCCCCAAATCAAACCCCGGGGTAAATGCAAAACTGCACTCACCACGTTGTTCAACATGGTGAGGGGTACATGAAATCTCAAGGGGTTGCTTGCGTCCCCCAATTATCTTAGAAAAATGGCATCGTTCCGAATACTGTCGGCACTCGTCAGAATCGAACACGGCCGTCAGTATCATAGTCCAACGCTATACCACTGAGCCACTTTTTCGATTCATACATATAGACGTTTTAAAATTATTATATAGTTAACCCAACACTGAATAAGCAAGGCAATTTACGTACGAGCAGTATATTTAATAAAATCACAATTATTGTGGAACTGTAGCGTAGATTTACTTCAATTTACAAACACAATTCATAAAATAATCGCACATTACATTTTCTGTATAAGTTATCCGTTCGTTAAGTTAAAATACATGTATACAGGTGTGTTTATAACAGCTAAAAATAAATCTGATTTGTAATTACGCACTTGCATAAACCGAGGTGATTTAAAGTCATCAGAGTCAAATGGTGCATAAATATCCTTTTCTATTACAAATTACTGCTCCAGTGACAGCTAATTGCTAACGGAGAACAAATAAATCGCTAAATAATTAACCGTTTTGATGAAGGAGAACAAAATATCTTCGTGGTCTTATGAATTGACGCAGCGACGGGGGAGATAATAACTGCTTAATTTACTCTACAGAGAGTACAGAGTTATCTCGCTTCATTATATGTACAATTGCCTCAACCATATATTATTCAGATTTTAATGATTTTGAGTACTGTTTAACCCATCAGATTAAAGAATTTGTATTGTATTCATTTCATTAATCAGAGTACCGTTTAACCCATCAGATCGAGAAATTTGTAACCATTTCATTAATCAGAGTACCATTTAGCCCATCAGATTATGAAAAATCAGTAAAAAAAATAAATATATTATTTCAGAATCAGATTATTTGTTTTCCCTTTGATTATATCAGGGAATATTTACTCGGACGTTCTACGAGCGTACATATAGATTAAAAAGCAATTATTCTTGTCTTAAATCAAGAATATGCCCAGCCTGGTCAGTAAGCTTGAAATGTATCCTTGATAATAATGGATTATGTACACGTAGATAAACTGGATTAATTGGCTCAGATACAATTAACCACCCAGGAGGTCCTTGAGGACTGAATGAATATAATATATATCCTTGCTGGGCCTCGTTAGACTTTGAAAGATCTACTTGATAGCTACCATCAATTACATCACATACTAGATTGACTGCGATCGTTGATGTTATATTAACAATACCAGGAGAAATATGACGGCCTCCACCGTACGGATCATTATTATATTTAAGAATGGTTGGTGTCGGGATTAATTTTCTCCATGAATCACATATTCTTTTAAAGTGTTCATCAATAAGATCATTAGCTGATTTCTTTAGCTCTTCAGAATTAAATCCTGGAATTATAAATGTTGGTAATTGTTCTTCTGTAATTCCATAATGTTTAAGAAATACTGTTTTAAATAGATGATTAAGTGGAACACGCTGAATTGGGTCGTCTTCATTAACTATATAACCTAATACGTATTTATCTGTTGATGGATTTATTAAATGTTTTCCTCTGTTAACAACAACATTATTCATAAATTCTAAGTCTGAAGCAACTGGATTCAAATGTTGTATTGTTTCAATTATCTGATTTTTTAAATCATCGTTGTAGGAAATGTTAATGCTTGAAAATAAATTTCGTAGATTATTAAATACACGTTCATGCCCAGATTTAATCGGATTAACGTATGAATTAATTAATTCAACATCAAGTGTTTTTATTTTACCTTTTTTACCATCAATTACACCTGTAAAATAGGTTTCAATTTTATTAATAACTCTTTCTTCTCTTACCCATGCATAACCATTTTTACGATATTCTGGAAGTTTTATAAATATTTTTTATCCGTAACGAAATCAGATCGTTGTGGTTCTGGTGGTCCTTTATAAACTAGTGGAATATCTGGCCAGCCTAATATTGATCTAATCGAACTTTGATAAATATCTACAGAATAATCAGGGGAATTTATTTCAATCACTGCTGATAATGTTGGTTCGTAAACAGTAATTGCTATTTTTGGTTCTTTTCCTGTAATAGATTTAATTCTGCGCTGAAACTCATCATTAATTTGTTCTATTTGATAACTACCCGTTGGAATACTAACTACTTGCCAATCAGGAGTTCCATCAGGCTTATTCTTATTTGCAAATACTAATGAATTATTTGGTTGTAGTCCACCGAATGGTTTTGATCTAATATTTGGCCAGCTATAATAAACTCGTAATTGTGCTAGGGCTATTTCTTTTGCTGGAATTGCGGTTGGAAAGTTAACGCTAAACTCAGGATTGGTCGAACTTAATGATATCATAGTAGTTTTTGACGGTGCTGTATTAGTGACGATCTGTTGTAATAATTCTCTCGACGCTGTCGAGGACTCAGTCAAGGACGTTGACGTTATTATTATTGTTATTATTTAATTCTCTATTTTTTTGCCTTGGTTATTGTGAGTGACTTTGTCACTAGAATCGCTAGCGATTCTGAATGCTTCATCGTAGGTTTTCATTATCGTTGCGAACTCCTCATCAGATATTTTACCATCATTAAGATACAACGAAATATATGACGATAATTTAGAATAAGCTGTTGTTGCTGTGTATAATTTTATTATATACTCGTGTAATTTAGTATTTGTACATGTAGCTATCTTCTTAGCGATAATACTGAGAATGTCTGCGATAGTCGTTGAAGTTGAAACGACAATTGTTACAACTGCAGGCGCTGTCATTGTTATTGTTGATAATAATAGTCCGGCTCCAGCAATAACAGCAGAAACTGAGTAAACAATTATATCAATGACAACCATACGTCTGCGATATTTTTTTTTTTACTTTTACTGTATAATCGTCGATGATATATTTTAATTCAATCTGACATTTACATATTTCATTGTATCTGTGACGTTGAACGTCGATTGAGGTTTGATTCATTATTATTTAATGACGTTAAGTAATTAATTGAGAAGTTTCAGCTACGAATTCCAGACACCACCAGTAACGTCTCGGGGGCATTTCCGTTGATGTCACCGTAAATGTTTCTTTGGTGTCCTTATTTAGCATCACCAGTAGAGGATTATAATGTACATTCGGTGATGATGAAGTGGCCGCAGTAATTTCCAAACCATACATGGACAGCCTGTATAACCCAGTTACTTCTGCGGTATGTTCGAGAATGTTATTTTGTGGTGTCCCTGTTGATGATCCTGATGCTACTTTGTACACGATATTGTTAATTTGTTTATGTGGAATTTCAATCAGATCAGTTTTTTGAACAATATTAGGGATTCCATTGACAATATCGGTGATTTTCGCATTAATGTCATTGAGTTTCGTGTTAACGTCGGAGAGTTTGATATCAGCAACCACTGGTTTTCCAAAAAATTCTTCAATGGTTTTGTTTAAATTCCTACGAAAATTCTGAAACGTTTGTACGTGATTAAAAAATTCAGTTCTAAATGCGGTCATTCCATCATTGATTGTTGTTAACGAAGTTGTCACTGAAATTTCCTTCTCATCGACATATTTTTCCGTTGCAGCATCAAAATCAGATTCTGGTGTTCTAAGATTATTAATACCATTATTATTCACGTTGAGAAATGCACGCATTATACCACCGTTGGCTAACACGTACTTAGATTCTTGATCGTTGACGTATTTCCTCGTTGCAGCGTCATTATCTGCAGTTGGGTTTCCAAGGTCTATAATTTTATTTCGATTCATGATCATGTTATCCGTGAATGAATCACCAGCTTTCTTGATATAATTGTTAACTGACTTACCGGAATCTTGTATTTTACCTTGATCAGTAAAAGTAACGATATTATCAACAACCGCGGTAGGAACTCGTATGAGTACATCTAGCAGTTGTATATTACTTGTCTTTAATCGTCCTTGATTATCTTGAAAAAAAACGACTTCATTTTGATCCACACTTGTAATGTTTAATAAATCATTGATTTCATTTCTGAGCTGATCAAGAGTTGCATATTTAGATAAATCACCTTGCTGCTGAGCTTTACCACGAGAAGATCTTCCATAAATATCTACCATTATATTTACTAATGTCTGTTTCAATGTGACAACGTAGTATAATCGTGTACAGCTTTACGAGGTGGTTTTGTTTTTTTTGATACAGAATCAAGTACAGCGAGTACTTCTCGACCACATATTGGTTAATTTTTGTGTTGGTAATGTTGAATACCAGACTGGAGTATTTTGCACAGCGATTTTATCGCTGCCAACATATTCTAAAAATTCTTTTGGTGGCGCTAGTCCATATGAATCAAAATAAATAATTCCACGTGGATCAATTGCATATCCAACCCAATGAGTGCCTGGACCAGAGTTTTTATCGAGAATAATAATACCAGTTTCAATATTGTTTGGTTTTTTTGGTAATTGATCACGCATAAAAACACCTCTGAAGTTTTTTATTTTTAATTTTTTAGCAGCATCAAGTAAATCAAAATTGGACATGGGCAGAATCAATGAACTGTCCCGGGAAGTCTTAGACTCTTTCCGTACCATGAATATGGGGTCCCTGGCAATCTTAGACCCCTTCCCTTTTTGTTTGGAAGTTTTTATTCCTTGACCCGTTGCTTTCTTTAATGCCATTCCAGCAGCGGTTCCAACAGCACCTAATGCAGCTGCTTTTGCAACAGCTGGGGCTGCAGCGGCTATTAATGCTGGTATAGCTGCAAGAAGTGGAAATATACCACCCGTCTTAGCGATGTCTTTAATGGTACCCTCAGAAAGATTAAGTTTTATACCTTTATTTGATTTTTTGGCTTCATTGAAATGCCTGAATTGACGTTCTGTAAGAGATAATTTATATTGACCACTCATTTGTTCTCTTTTTAGCGATATTTTTAATCCAGTTATTTTTTTTATGCTGATTGTAGCTTTTTAATCTGACCAGGAGTCAGACTAACACTAACGTGATTATATGACATTATAATATTATGAGCGATCTAATTACACGTTTTCTACTGGAGCATCAACGACTCTCATTCGTCCACCAACACCTTCAAGTAACATTGACTTATCGCTGAGTATAACGGCTATTGCTCTGTAATTATCAATAGCTCCTATTGTCACACGAGCTCGAAAATGTATGTCAACAACAGATTGTCTAAACAAATCTAAATGCTCCAGCGAAAAGTAATAAATTGGATATAAGGTTGTAAAATCTAACTGCGATATTTGTAAACCAGAATCGACATTTTGATCACGTCCCATGAACGTCATCAGACGATGATATGCACGTGCTACATGATTTTGATTGAAATTCAGTAATATATCCTCGGATGGTTCTTGATGTCCATTTATCCTCAACGAAACCTCGGAAACACCAAGATTATCAAATATCATAATACTACGTGTTTGATCATTTACCCGTGCAGCATCTTGAAATGCAATAAATATATGTCGTGGTGTAGAAACACCTTGCTAAGAAGCTATTTGCCATGTAAATAAACCTTTAATATTACTCTGGATAGCATCTGTGGTCATTGTTAACCATGATAACATCGATTTACCGCCGCTGCCCATGAAAGCAAGTAACCGATCTTCTTCAGATATTGATGGAGTCATTACTGGCATCCACAATGAAAGTTTTGTAAGAATTACTTTACCAGCATCACCAGCGGGTCGCCATATTGCATCATTGTCGGTTGCTTTTCGTACAACTGTATGCTTAGCCCCGAAAATGACTTTTCTGACATTTCTACAGAATCTAAAGATACGTGACAGTGGAATTGAACATGAAAATGCTCTTCTATTACCTTGTAACATTGCTCGACGTGATCTAAATCCTAAGTTGAAATCTGGATTTACATTAATAATCATACTTTGTACATCAGCGTTGGCATTTCTGGCAAAATTTCTTGGTTGTCCTATATCATATTGTTGATACTCTGGAGAATTAGAAGTATCTTTCACAAACATCGTTGATGGACCAGTTGATCTTGAATAATCATCACTGTATCTTGCATGACCAAGTATTGTTGTAGCAACATCAACGTCTTTCTGAATTGATTCAATATTTTTTCCGTCAATCATGTACGTAGCGCTGTCAAATAACGCCATAATACCATTATTAACAAAACCAACACTAACATTCTGTATTATCTGTTTTTATGATCTCACCTTCAACTTCAATAAATGCCTCAGCAGGTAAGAAATACCTACTTGTATCTTGAACTTGAAGTTCAATTCGTCCACGCTGATCTGGAATTCGTGCGTCATAAGAATAATATTGATAATCACGCACAGACTCATCTTTAAGGACTGGTGCGTCCACATCAAATGCGGGATCGGATATACGTTTGAACATCTTTATTATATTTATTATCGTCTAACACGAAGACCATTTCGGGAAGTGAGACCACTTCCTGCTATCAGACGCGGTTATGTTTTTTTCTTTTTCTGACATTGGTACACTAGCCAACTCTGCTAGTTTTTGATTAGCAGCTTGATTTATTATTTTACTAATATTTGCGGGCATTGTTTCAGTACTAGGTAATTTTACTGGTTGAGGTTTTCGTCG